>JAULKM010131223.1:0-36289 GCA_032355605.1 Rubia tinctorum
ATCATCCACTCCAGGCTCCCGTTTTTGCTGAAGGAATGCCATAGGAATAGGGCTCCGAGGATCACCACCTTCTGGAGGGAATCAGCGGCGATGAAATGGTAGTTCATCTCGTAGATGTTGTTGGTGGAGATGAAATGGAAGCTCAGAAGAGGGACGGCGAAGACCGCCACGAAACGGTTGATGCCGGAGCACTGGTCAGGGGTGAAAATTCGCCACCACTTCACTGACCCGTAGGCTAACATCATAGCTACATAGAGGGGCACAATGGCGGCAAGAACATTGTATATGTCTTTTCCTGTAATCATGGCTGGCTGCTAGTTTAGAGCTAATGATGAAGTGATGATTTACTAGAAAGAATTACAATTTTTCGGATCATCCGTAGGATGGAAAGAGAAGGAAAGATACTAGTCAAATAGATGTGTCTTCGAGATTAGGCATCGATAATTATATGGCATTGATGACGGTACACCGTGCATTTAATTTAATTACTGGTTGGTGTAAAACTAGGGCAATAGGGAACAAATATGGCTAACTTTTGCAAAATCAGAGTATATGTACAAATTATTGTTTATGAGCTTCGTCTTAGTAGCAAATGTCGATTCCACGTCAATAGAAAATAGGGGGTGTTTTGAAATCAGCCGATACTTGTTAGTTGCATATTGTACATGGTGTTCTTGTGACACAGTAAAATTTATATCCGGCTAATTCATATAAGTAAACTTATTTGATAATAAATCAAATCCACTATGCAATTCATCTTGTTTTAAGAATTATAATTACTCCCCGGATACAATGTGCAAACTATTATTGGGATAGGATATAATTTGCAATGTACTAACTGAATTTACTAGTGGAAGATGGTCCATTAAAGACACCACTTAGAAGGCGGTTCCGTCTGATTTATGAGAAACTGCCCTTGGGAAGATGTTCTAAGCTTGGAATTGTCTGCATTCGGACCACCCCTGAGTTAGAAGGAGGTTCAACATTTTGGAAGGCAAGTATTAATAAAACCGCCTTCAAGCGGGATATTTACATGTGGTTCTATTAATAACCACCTTTAATCAATTAGTTTCAAAGGCGGTTATGTCTTGGTGACTTCGTTTGTTCGGAGTTTCGAGATTAGAACTAAAGGACCGATGGTGGTTCCAGATTTGGAAGACCGGGTTGAACCATAAGTGAAGGAACAAATAAAGTTCCCCGCTCAGAACTCTTTATGGACCAAGTTATGTACTCGTAACAGTGTCTAAGTTAAGGTTGAACGACTGCATCAGTTCCGAGCTCGGAGCTAATTGATTTGGTCAACTTTTAGCTGATTTTTAAACAGGTATATCATTTGGGAAAACAAAAGAATTGAAAACCAACCACAATATGGGATCGATGATGAACTAATTGGGGAAGGTATGTGGGACATTCATTTGTTCATTTCTGCATTAATTATAATAGTATTGTGTTGAATGTATGGATTAGAGTTTATGTGGTAATTAGGGTAAATTGTTGTATGAAAAGGGGAACGTTTAGGATGATTTTGTGTTCATTTGGTTCATTCCACTAATTTATGACAATAACATGTAGGGTGTTTGCTATGGATCGTATTGAACTTGTTGGTAACAATAATATTAATTCACCCGATTACATTCCTTTAATTAAATATTTTATTGTGTTGGCGTTTGAACACGCATCGAAGTATGGTGCGGTGCGTGCGTGATGCTCGTTTAGAGATTGTAAAAATGATGCATTTCTGGGGAGAAAGAAGTTACGTGAACATCTAAACACTCATGGGTTTGATACTGATTACACTATTTGGGTGTGGCACAGAGAGGTTAGGAGCTTTGAAGATGTGAATAGAATGGGAGGTGGTGATTTACACGGTGATGATGTATTTGATGACATGGTAGAGGATATTGCTAGAGAGTTTCACGAGAAACCAGAGTCTCTAGAAGCCTTACATAATGACATAAGGATGACCATGTATAATGGCTCCACACATTAGGTTTTTGAGTGTGACTTTGAAACCTATGAACTTGAAGGCCAAATTTGGGTGGACGGATAAAGGGATGACAGAGATACTTGAATTAATTAGGGAATTGCTTCCCGAGGGTAATCTTATGCCTGATAGATCGTAAGCAGCAAAAAGGATTCTCTATCCAATGGGACTTGAATTGAAAAAAATTAACGCATGCCCGAATGATTGTATGTTGTATAGGGGGGGAGAATGAGTTAATAGAAAGATTTTGGGTGTGTGGTGAGTCAAGGTACGAGATGAAGCGGGGTGACATTGTTGTGGGCGTAGAAGTTAGGTCGGGATCAAAGAAGAAGATGCCGGTTAAAGCTTTGTGGTATCTCCCAATCATACCAGTGTTGAAGAAATTGTTTACATGCAAGGAAGATGACAAGTTTTTGTGTTCGCATTCTAAAAAAGTTAAACCTAAACATGATGTGATTAGGCATACGTCAGAAGGTGAGCAGTGGAAGAAACTAGATGTCATTTACCTAGAGTTTAGAGCGGATCCCCGACATTTAAGGTTAGACCTATCAACTGATGGAATGAATCATTTTGGTAATACGAGCAACACACATAGTTCTTAGCATGTTATGTTAGTGATCTATAATTTTCCATCTTCGCTTATGATGAAACGTAAGTATGTCTTACTTCCGTTGATGATTTTTGGGCACAAGCAACTCTGAAATAATATAGATGTTTACTTTGCTCCTCTTATTGAAGATTTGCTAACTTTGTTAAAAGATGATGTTTGCACGTACGATGGTTGTGTGGATGATACTTTTACACTGAAGGCATTATTGTTTTGCACCATAAATGATTTCCCTGCATATGTCAATCTATCTAGATACTCGGTGAAGGGGCACTATGCATGCCCTATTTGTGAGAAAGAAAAATGTTTTACTCAATTAAAGCATGAATGTAAAATTGTTTATCAAGGGAATAAGTGGTTTCTTCCAGAGGGTCACCGTGGCGATCGCTGAGGCAGTAGTTTAATGGAGAAATGGAAGAAAGAGGGTCGCCAATTCCATTATCAAGTGCCGAGGTATTTGATAGGGAAGAGAATTTGTCAAATGATTTTGGGAAGGGGAGCAAAAAAAGGGTTGTTGAAGGTAGTTGGAAGAAATGTTCAATTTTATTTAGTCTGCCTTACTGGAAGGATTTGGAGGTCTGGCAATGCCTTGATGTAATGCACATTGAGAAGTGTGTTCGGGACTCTTTAGTGGGAACACTTTTTAATACCCCTGGTAAGACCAAGGACAGTTTGAAGTCCCGACTTAATTTGGTGGAAATGGGCACTAAGAAGAGTTTGGGTCCTGTGAAGAATGGTGATGACTGTTACCTCCTCCCTGCAAGAAAAAAAACTAAGAATTTTTTGTTATAGTAGGAATGAAAATGGCATAAGATGTCAGAACTACTATTTCCAAACTCAGAACTCTCTTAATTGGCCTTCATTTGAATTTTCAAAACAAGTTCCGATTGAGAAACATCATTAAGACCATTTTTCTATAGCTGGGATTAGAATTCGAACTCCGAACTTATTCGGATACTATGGTCAATTTGGAACTAATTGCATTTCTTCGATGTCATACTACCAATTACATCTGAATGCTAGTTTGCATGACATGTTAAAACAAATACACAGCCTTGAACATCCAAATAATTCCCATTCCTAAAAATTAACTTCCAGTAAATATCATTCCAAACAAATACGATTCCTTAAAATGCATTCTTGTCTTATGCATTTCTAATTCAAATTCAAATTCATACCACATTTCCTGAAAGTTAATTTCCAAGTCAAACAAAATTCAATCAAAAGTATCATGGTTCACTATCTTCATTGTCAAACATCTTGGTAATCTCGGGATTAGTCTGCACATCCTCTGCCACTTCCTCCTCTTCATCTTTAGTAGCTTCCTCATCCACTTCCTCTTCATTGTTAAGAACACTGGCTTAAGGTTCGGCATGTCCTCGGAATATATAGGGTTGATGCGCAGACCTAAAGAAGCGACAAACTTCGTGTGACTAGCTTTCACCACTTCCACTTCTGCATTCGTGGCACAAATGTTCACATGTAGACATGCCTTGTATCTGCTAATTTTTTTTCTTCATGCCACTTGCCAAAGAACTTTCGACACCTACAAGAATTTTTTTTAGATTATATACATTTTAAAAAGAACTTAACATGAAAATAAACATTAATTCAAAATAGAACTAACGAAATGCTGAGGCCTCGCCCCTTTTCATCGATGAATCCTTGACTCTGTTTGCTTTTTTTGTCTTTTCTCCAATGACGGCTCAGTATTCAAATTTGGTATCAAACCCCAAACTCAAGTTCTTGTGCTCAAACCAAGAGGAGTCATAGTAGTCTAGGTGGATAGGTCTATCAAGCGGCATAACACCCCATTTTCTAAGCATCGACGTCATCAATCCCCTACATGGGGGGATAATTTTTCTTCCCTCCCATGGCATTTAACATGTTATTCAAGATTGTATAACCATAGTTTATCTTAACTCCTTCCATTAAATAGTAAAATAGCATTAAATATCCTATGGTCGGCTAGCGAACATGAACCCTTGACTACAATATGTTCATACAAATCCACTCGTACACTAACCTTTTTTCCACATTATGAACACCTACATCATATGTTTCTGCATGGCCCGGTGTTGAGCCCTCCGTAAAGAAATATTTTCTAGCCATAGCCACGGGGCATATGGGTGTGTACTCAGTAATACCAGGCGAATGCAGCTAGTGGAAAATTTCTAAGTGGCCTTGGACTTTCTCAGGAAAACAAGTAGTGGGATTAGTGTAGTTACACCACAAGACCTCATTTATCGTAAATTTAGTCACCGAGATCAATACACCGTTAACCTTGGTGAGGTAATGGTTGTTTTTACTCTAGCCTAGGTTTGCGTAAAACTGAACTACCTCATCATGGTAAACTGGTTCGGACAATTTTATCTACTTGTCAAATTGAGAATTTCAAAATGTTGCAGCAAATATTTCAACCTCAACGGCCCAATGTTGGAAGCAAGCACAACTTTAGAATTCGTACACTTACGGCGAAGGAAATTTATGTACCTTTGTTCTGCCTCAACGTTGAAGAACTTTTGACTATACCCTACCTCAACGAACAGTTCATAAGCCCTAGTGGATTCTTGCAAATCCTACCCACCTCCACAACTCCTCGCCATTGTAACCGAATTGACAAATTATTGGAAAAATATGGAAGAAAATGATGAACCTAGGTTTTGATCGATTTGGGGATTTTTTATTTCTAATCCGCCCATTTTTTATATAAAAAACTGAGTTCCAAGTCCAGAATTCCATTGTGAGCTCTTATACGACTTAAGACGCAGTTCCAAGTTTAAAAGATACTCCCAAGTACTTAAGACGCGTTAAATTTTATTCAAACCCACATTAATACACACAATTTCAGCACAAATTCCTTCTCTTCTCCTACCAAAAATGCTCGTATTCCTCTCCCTTATTTCATTCTTCTCAATCCATCTCACATTTCCCAAATTTGTGTTCTAAATCAAAGCAAACCCTAGCTCATACACTCAATGGAAGAAATATTCTAAAATTTTCTAACAATTTTGGAGATATGAGGTTAGGGTTAGTATTCCTAGTTAGTCATGTGTGAATTGGTGGCTTTTGGAGTTATAATCCATTTCAAGATATGAAAAGGTAAGTATGAATCTCATATAACCTACATTATGGTTTTAGCATCTCTTGTTCTAATTTCATAGGTTTTAGGTCAAATGTTGTGATCGTACTAATTTTTCAAAACATGAAATGGTTATAATTGCCTTTTTCTAGGGTTTATGAAATAGATGTAGTGTTGTGCTATTGTTTAAAAATAGATATTTATTTTTATACATTATTTTAGGCATCATTTTTTTATGAATTAGGACTCGAGATGAAGTCCCACCAATGAAAGAAGGAAATGATGACCCGATTGGAAATGAGGATGATGAAGGAAAGGGGCTGGATCAGGTAGAAATAGCAAGAACTTATTGTAGGACATTAGAGCGGATAATTGCTAGGAAAGAGTTGACTTTGTTAGTTTTTACCAAGTTGGGTAAATGTTTGTTGGAGGAACCTGCTAGATGGTCTAGTTGGGTTGGGAAGGTTGGTATTACGAGGGTGGATATAAAGTATGATAATTGGCACAAAGTCCCAAAGGAGTAAGAAGACATCTTTTGGAAGGAATGCAAGGTACCGTTATTGGTATTGTTACTATCCACACAAAATTACATTACTAGTATCCTAATATTATGATTTAATTTTTGAAATAACGGCCTTAATAATTCAAAATAGAGACCCTTGAAATCGATGCTCCCAACATGGAGGTGTTGAGGAAAACGACAATGAGCATGTTATTGAAGAGTTAGAGAGAACATAATCACACATTGTCAAGGTATTACATATTCTCTCATAGGAAAGGAGAATGTCTGTGGTTAACTTATAGACACATTCAACAAGAAAGTTGGGAGATACGCAAGAGAAGGTCCTTGGAGAATGAAGAAAACGTTAGTCCACTTATCTATAAGTTTGTGTGTGTTTAGATTACCTTGTCTTTGGTAGTCACTTCTCTATGAATTAGAACCTAGGGGACAAGGGAGAAAAGAGACAAAATTCCAAGAATAATGAATATCCTCATAGGAAGAGTTGTAGGGACTATGGTTTAACGGCCCTCAAAATCATGAAAGAACAGTTCGAAAAGGATGTCCAACTTGCAACTGAAGGGGGTGATCAAGGAGGAGGCAATATCATCTATCACGCCGATCAATGTGGAGGAGATCGAGAGGTGTGATCTATTCATAAGGAGCTGTCAAAACAAGGATGGTAGATTCACTAACCCTTCAGAAAATGAACTTGGGAAACAAGTGGTAAGCCTCAATTGATTAGTTATTAATTATTATTTCCTTCATTGCACTCCCTTACCATTTTTTTATGTTACATGTTTTAATTACCTCACGCATCTAGGCTAAATTAAAACAAGATCAAATAGAAGGGAACTTTGTTCCGATGGGTAAAATTGAAATCCTTACTAGAGCTACGGGTAAATTAGATCACCTGGGTCGTGCTAGGGGGTAGGCTCCTTATTATAACAAAAATATGTATTTGGAATGGTGTAGTCTTACAGTAGGGTAAAACAATCTAGGGTGCACGTCTTGCAAAAAGAAGCTATTATATGAGATAATTGCATAAAGCAACAACATATTTTAATAAGGAAGTTAATCCAACACAACAGTCTTCCTGTCCTGGAGAATTTGAATGACTTGACGCCAAATTGGACTCCTCCATCTAGAGGTTCAAGCCACTCGTCGGGCGAAGTTGAGGCCAAGCACGAGCTAGGAGGATAGGCACCTTCTTGTCACAAAAAGAAGCGTTTGGAATTGTGATATCTTACACTAGGGAAAACCCCTCTAGGGTTCATGTCTTGCAAAAAGAAACTATTATACGAGACAAACTCATAGAGCAACAAGACATTTTAATATGGAAGTTAATATAACCAAACTGTCTTCCTGTCCCGGGGAATTTGGATGACTTGACGCCAAATTGGACTCTGTCATCTAGAAGTTCACGCCACTCGCCGGGCGAAGTGGAGGTCAACTAGGATCCAAAGCTTTTATCACCAACGGACACAACTTAGACAAGGCAATCACTTCACCGCCCAAAAAGGTACATCATTTTTTAAAACACAAAAAATAACACAATATAATTTGTTTGTAATTTAAAATTTATTTTTTAATGTCATATAGTCATCAAGTTCAGTGAGCTATACATTGAATAAGGTGATAAAGGGATGCCCCTCAATGTTGCTGACGGTATTTTGTACCCAGTGATATGACATCATCACAGAAAACCAATTTCAGATGGTTTTTGTTGAGTTCCGTTGAAACAACAGTGGTGTTCAATGCCACATTAGCAATTCAAGATGGCAACTATAAGCAGGTGGGTCCCTCAGAAGGTATGTCTCTTCTTTGGCCTTGTCACCTCATTTGTGCCGGCTCGGTAATAGTTAGTCATTTGAAGGAGGTGCAAGTGAAGACACCTACGCTGGTTTTACAAACTTCGAAGAAGGTTAGAGCTCTGATCACTAGGGCGCAAGTGAATAAGAGTTCACCTCAATTCATTGGGGTGTTGTTCGATTGGTTTTCAACGCACCCCCATAACTCAAATTATTATCCAAAAATGACTGTGCTTTTGGTGGCCATGATATCTCACTTAGGGTGTTGTTCGATTAGTTTGTCGCAAACCCCATAGCTGAGCATACTTATTTTCTGGAATGAGTGTGTTTTTTGTGCTAAGCGAGATATCATCTCCTCGTGGAGTGACTTCGAAGACCTTTGGATGTGTGATCTAGTGAACCAAACCATAATGTCTCTCTACCTATTGTGGGTATATTTTTAAATCATTGAAATTCATATTTGAGGTAGCAATAAGTATTGTATACAATAAATGTCCTCAATATTGCTTTCAAGGTACATGTATTACATTGCATGTCAAAATGCCAAGGGTTTGGGGTATTTGTGCCCTGTCATGACTCAAGAAATTGGATTCACATTTGACGAAAGGATTGACTACATCCACAAAAGTCCAGTCTGCAAAGATAAAAAATTATTCATTGCACCATACATTGAGCAGTGATGGTTAGATACTCATTTTAATTAACAGACTTATTAGCATAAATTGTTTTTATATTATTTTTCTCACAGGGACCATTGTAGATTATTTTTTTACCGTCCCCGAGTAGAAGCTTGTTTTTGGAAAGATTCGTTGCATATCCAACCTTTGGAGACATTTGTTTAAAAAATTGGTGCCTTAATGAATGACACAGCCGATGAAAGTAATACGGATTTGGACGTAGAAGAAATCAAGGTGTCATTTGTTCACACGTTCTCAATTAATAGTATTCTATATTTTCAAGATTTATGACAACTTATAGTGCATTTGATCAGTACAAAAACAATAACAAACTTGGGAGTGCGGGTATTACATAATGTTTTATGCCGCCGAGTCCATTCAATAAGTCCGGGTGGATTACCCAAAAATCAACAAAGTAAGTTTCGCGTCCCATTTCTGGTCTTTTTTTCAAAAAATTATTTGTCGTCCAAATTTTCATATTATTATGCTCATAGATTTTTCAAGTCAACAACAAGTTGTAGTCACACGATGATATTAACGTCGCTAGAAATTGCTTGGCTTGGTATGTAGTGAACGCCCGGTTAGCATCTATTGGAAGTCCAACCGTGGATTAGAATCGTGTGTGAATTAATTTGTAATATATAAAAATATATATATATATATGTATGTATATGGATGACGCATAATGTGGAATAAAATTTTCTAGATCTCTATTACTATGTATAGATTGTTGCTTTGTTAGCGCAATCAATAGATTAGTTAGTTGTCTAGAATTATGATGACATTTGTTTTCGGCAACATAATTGGTTATTTTTCTATTCCTATCTATAGAATAGTGCTTTGTTAGAGCATTCTATAGATGTTTGTATGTATTGGAGTTGTTATATGAGGCTTTTATTTTGGTCATGTCAGTTTAATATAGTGGTAGTGTTTGTTTTTACATCTTTGCCCGAACGAGTTCTGAATGCGGAACCATGGCCCAGCTTCGTGTACATGACATTCTTAAATATCCAATACATGAGTTTTGATTTTCGAACTCAATGTCTGAAAAGTGATCTGATCCATCTCAAGCGTCAAAATGCAGCAGCTTAACGGAAAGTACATCTGATTCATGAACTCATTGCATAGGCTAGAAATTGAATTCGATGGAGGAACCTCATTTACGTTCCAAACTCGTAACACGATTTTCACACCCGAAGATGCTCCTAGTGTTCCAAACTCAAGACTCCAGTTTCGATCTCATAACTATTGGAAGGCGGTTTTTAGGTCGTTCAAAGGATTAAAAAAACCTCTTTTGATGAGTCCATTTTAAACGCGGTTCCTTGAATTGAATTTGATCAATGAAAATCAAAATCACTACTAGAGAAGTCATCTAAAAAGTTACTTCTCTTGTCCGATATAACCGCCTCCACTGGTGATGGTCTAAAAGTGTTTATAACTAATTGTTGATAGCAGTAGTTGTTAGCGGTTTGGTTAATCGATCTAATAAAATAATATAAAAGGTCATATAATATTTGATTCCGTCTCTCCAAAGATGATCTTTTCATAGGCTGTGGATAAGGGTGTCGAATGAGTTGGGTTATCTTATGGATAAACTCTATCTATTTACTTCTTTAACTTATTGGGTAAGACAAGTAGGTCATGTTCTCTAGAACTTATTTTTGTTGAATTGAATTTAAATAATTTGAACCAAACTTGAAATAGGCTATCGTTCCCAAATATCCATTTTTACCCATTCATATCTAGGAGTTAGTCTCCCTGAAACGTGACCGAAACTTGAAATGTGTCGTGCTTGTCTCCCGATTTAACACTTTCATAAAAGTAGGCCTAGAGATTGAACCAGACATTATTAAAAAAACTATTGTGTTGGCACAAAACAATGAACATTATCGATGTTTGATTGATCACTATTGTTAATGGACTAATTTAAAATTAATCAAGGAAGACTTATGGGTTAGTTTAGAAATTGAAGGTGAAATTTTACAAGGAGCGCATACAAGGAAGGGAGTGATGAATTCTGAGATCCAATGTAGACCTTTAAACAATTGATAAATTTTATGGGCATTAATTCTAGTCAACAAATTCAATTTCATACAAAATCCTATTAATTATTGAATGTGGACCTTAAACATGATCATGTTCAAGATTTTGAGAATTGAGTAATATGAATAACAAATTTCCAGATGAAATGCGTAAATAAATGCTACAAAGTTGACAAAGAATTGAATTGCATGCACGATTTCAAACTCAGATATCATCTCTGTTATTTGTATTGATATTGGAACTATGTTTTCATGACGTTTATACAAAACTGCCGTTAATTAAAAAATTCAACTATGGTTAGGAATATCTAATCATCATTGTTCATTACTCATAACATGTCGATTGGTTTACAATTGTCGTTGCACTAGTGTAGGAGAGGTCTATTAAAGGCAATTCTATCGGCAAATTAAAGGCACTTTCTAAGTACGTTTAATGGTTCCGCCTTTAATTGATCAGAAAATAAGGCAGTTCCGAGAACCGCTTTTAAAATTGGGCAATAAAGGCAGTTTTAAACCACCTTTGAGCAAGGCCAGGAACCACCTTTAATAGTTTCCGAGCTCGAAAAAATACGTATTTCCATCATACCGTGCAGAAGCTTCCTATTTCGTAAAATTTATAATTCCGAGATCGTAAATGAAAATAGCCTCATTTCGGTTCTTTGAAAAAGGAAATTCAATTTCTGGACACGGAAAATGTTTCTTGTGTCATGTTTCCATACTCGGAAATGTTTTTCTGACCAATGAAAAATGAAAATGAAAGAGAAGAAATAATTTCCGGAGTCGGAAATATAATCCTCTCTTGTGGTTTAGATTTTATTTCATTAATTTTCCTGGAACAAAAACATCCTTGACACATAGCCACCATTTATAAACAATACAAGATATCATGTTGCACATACACAAAAATCTAAAGATAACACTAATCGAGCAACACTCTATACATAGGATTAGAAATCACGACAAAACTATTCTGACATGTCTAAGGTTTAATGTTTAGCTAACTGCAGTGTCCCTACTAATATTGGAATTCCTGATTTTGTCGGACTGATTGAGCATTTATGAATTCCATGCATTGTTGATATCATCTTGCGAGTAGTGATTCTCATTCTTTACGGTTGGAAGCGTACCTGGAGAATTTGAAAGTATTTTTTTTTTGGAAATTAATGTCCGAGCAATAAATATTGAATTTGGAAATGAAATTAAGAAAGACAATCACAATGTGTAGATCAACATAATCGCTTGATTCACTTGCACACATCTCCATCGGTCTTCAAAATCACTCCATAACGTCATGATTTCACCTTTGGGAATTATGTGGTTGTAAGCAATTATAAAGTATCATTAAATTCTGTAATTTCTAAACAAAACCAAAAATTCCATATATACCTAAAATGGAAGGAAAAAAATTAGGGTTTGTATACAAATAAGACTAATTAGCCATTGGAGTTTTAGCACAATTGTATCTAACCTAAAAGTTAACCACTCTAATATTTTAGTTAATCAATAAATGTAGAAATCTAACATGTATGAGTCAAATCCAATGAATCAATTTATCATCCAACACAATTTAGGCAACAAAGACATAATATAATACACAAATTGTACTTACTAACAAAAACCCACCTAAAATAAAACTCATGAAATGACACAATGTGAATCCTAGCTTACATAATGACACTAAAATTTTGATTTTGGTGATTTTAGTTCCCAAATAGTAAAACCTAGCCAAATATTTAAACAATAATTTACCTATTTGATTAATAAAAGGATATAAAATACTCCTTCATACCTTTTACCTACACATCAAACAAATCCCTTTAGAAGAACAAAGTTTTCAATGAGAGTTTGTATTAGATGAGAAATAGGAAGGAAAAAATACCATCAATTTTCAACCAATGAAATCTTGAAGTGGTAGTGGAAGAGATTGCAGTGTAGGGTTTGGGAGTTTTGTGAGGAGAGGGATATGGTGAGAAAATCCATTTTTTTTCAAATAGGTAATAAATGCCCTTTTGAAAGAATTTATGATTTTTTTTTGCGATGCGAGGGGTTTCCGAGTTTGGGAAATGTGTTTCCGAGTTTGGAAACACCTACGATCACATTTCACGAACTCCAAAAGTACTCATTTCTACAACACAATGGGCCGGAACCATTTACGAGTTCGGAAGCTCTTTTCCTCATTTTTAAAAAAGCTTATAACGGGCTATTAATTTGAATCCCCAAATTATAACCCTAGATTGGCCAACGAAAAAACCCTCAATTCAAAAATTCTTCTTGCTTTCCAACCCAAGCTTATAATATTTGCAATGAACGGAAAAAGCACAGGCGCGAAATCAAAGGCAATGATCGAAATCCTCGTCCGATCAGGGAGATTGAAAAACCTCCAAAATTCTTCAACGATAGTGCCGAGCGAAGGTATGTCGCTTTTTCTAAGGAGAGAGTTACAAATTCGAAGGCTGTATTAGCATCGTCAATAGGAGAATTTAACTTAGACTATTTGCTCACACATTTCAAAACCCAACATTTTAAAAAAAATACAGTGTATTGATGAACCCATTCATGTGGATGAACTGGTACAACTTTATGCAAATTTGGGTCAAAGTAGGAACGATCGTGATTTTTCTGTCACTACTAATACAATTAATGCATCCCTAGAGTCCCCCCACACCACCCCCGAGTAATTAAGGCCCGATGACCCTAGTGGTCCCCTAGAAATGTATCACACATATGTTTGTCCGGGCATGAGAGACTACCCCACTTTTTTTATCGCTATGGATAGGAAATATTTTAGGAAGGCAGGAAGTGACTCGAAAAAGGTATAGAGCTATGATATCAGCGTGTTGACTGTAGAGCAGTGCCTAGTATATGAGTGGATATGTCTCAATGTTTTGCCCACTTGTGGCGACCCTTCCAAGTCGACCATAGCTGACCTGATGATGTTTTACTATGTCATGGAGGGGGTCAAGATAAACCCTGGGTATGCCATCATCTAATTCTTGTTGAACGTCACGTAAATGAAGAAGAAATATCTCCCTTATGGCGGTTTGATAACCGCTAGGATGAAAAAGATGGGTTTTATTCCTGAGGAAAAGGCTCTTAGGATGGAATACTATGACAAGTGATGAAAATGGGAGTTTCGTCCAATACCCGGTGAAAGGGATAAAATTGGCAAGAGAGCTTACGAAGCAGATAGAGAAATAGACGAGACATTGAGCTCCCGTACGTGATAAGTTTTTTTACTTATTCTTGTCATTTCAGTTCAATATATATATGAATTTTTTTCCAACCAATTAATTTGGTTTATTATTGATTTACGGATACCGGCAATGGTTGGATAGCTAGGTTGAGTAAGTATTTCGACCTTATGCGTGCGGACAGGATAGAGGTGCATGAGATGTTGACCTTTGTCCATTCCCAGCAAGTCGCGTAACTTCAAACTCAAGACTTCCATCTGTAATTGAGTGATGATGACGAGCTTCCTAACTTCGAGCCGATATTCTCAGAGAGTGAAGATGAAGATGAAGATGATGGTGATGGTGATCATGGCGGGGACGATGGAAATGGGGGGGTCAATAAGTTGAAGAAAACAACGGGTCTTACCATGAGTAGGGGGAGACTCTTTCGTTGATAAAATGGTTGGGTAGAAGATATTGAATAATTATTGCAAGATTTGTATTTTTTTGGTTATATCGGTTTGATTTAAGAATTTGGAGTTGTTTTGATAATTTGGATTTAGATTGAGATTTCAGATTTGATTTGAGAATGTTTGGTTCATGTGTTGGCTTGATCAAAATTTGGATTTGATTTTAGAATGTTTGGAATTTTTAGATCGGAAATTTAGATTCGTGTGTTGGCTAGATTTGAGAATGTTTAGGTTTTATTTCATTCTTCCTGACTGTAATGGATTCATGTGTTGGATTTCAAAATATAATGGATTTTATGTGTAGCATCTAACTTCAAATTTTACTTTAAGACAAAAAGTGCAGACACTTTTAAGAGGTCGGAAAGGTATCTTGCCTTTGTATATACTGGCCAGATATTTTCCTAGCACGGAAAGTATTTTGTCCCATTCATACACTTATGTACAAAAGAGTTTTCCGAGCTCAGAAAATGACTTTTTGAGTTCGTACGTCATTTCCTTACTGCCTCTGAAAAAAATTTAGTGCCTAATTTTTTCAAAATGACTTACTTCCGAACTCTGAAATGATTCGTTTCCCTAATGTATAAAGACGAGTCATAGTTTCCGAACTTGGAAATTCACAGATATATAAAAAAAGAGCATCGAATAAAATTTGAGAACTTAACCCCAAATCCAAAAACCCTAGGCTATTTATGAACTAGCAAAAATCCCAGTTTTCTCACTTCCTACTAAACTAATCTTCATTTTTTTCATGGCTATGGAATGTTCAATATGCCGAAATCCAAGAGCTCATTCAATCGGAGACAATGCTGGGTTCGATGACAAAAGGTTTGTTTTCCAATTTGCTCAAAATAGTATGCCTTCTTGAAAATCCACGGTGTGATTAACTTTCCAATTTATTGGAATGGTCATCGGAACTACCATAACCTTGGAATTTGTGAACAAATCCCTAAGGATCATCCCTCATGGTCGTGGTCTGTGGTGTAGGTGGTGCCAAGCTGTCAACTTTTCTCGCCAATCTTTGCACCTCGCTCATGAGTGTATTTAATGTGACAACAAAGCGATTTAGATCAGGATGTTCATTGGATTTGATATGATGTCGCTCCCAACTATATGGTGCCTCATCTCATGTCTGCTCATCACGCCTACTATTGGTCGTGTTTGTCAATTGCACTTTTTAGGATCGCTAACAAAAGGCGGGACGAATGGATTATCGTCTTCCATCTCCGTTAAACTGCTAAGAAAAATGAACGATTAGTAATAAAATCGTCCCCCTTTCCCTTTTTTATTAAGGTCACTCACCAAATATATAACACTCACAACTGATAAGGTGAAGGCTAATACGAGGGCAATCGATCAATTCGCCACATATTAAAAGCAATATAGGAGAAAAGTACTGCAGATCTTATCTTGAAATTTAAAAATATATAAACTCAAAAGTGGGCTCTTCAATCTATAATTACAAATTCTACAAAGAATAAGGAACAAAAATATGTTTGAATGGTATGAATCGGAGCTGTAATGAAGAAGTTATGATCAAAACAAAAAGAATTTATATAGGCGACAAATAAGTTGCGAAAATTAAATTAACTTTTCCAAAACCAGTTTGGATTAGCTATCCCAACCCTAATACTCCTTTGAAAAGGAATTTTGGTACATAATTTCCGCCCAAGATGAAATTTCTGCTCCAATCCCACGCCCAAATCAAGTGAATTTCCTTTTCCGATTCCGATTAGAATTTGTTTCATTTTTCCCTTTTCAAATCGGATTTCTTTTTTCTCCTTTCCTTTTCAGATATTAATTCGAATATTACTCAAAATAAATCACACAAAATAATATTCTTATTACCCCAATAATTTCAACCGTATGCAATTTCCAAATTTCCAAAATTTGCAAAACAGTCCCCAAACTTTTGAAAATTACAAAACAGGCCCAAATTTCTGATTTTCAACCCTGGTTTCCCGATTACAAAAACAAAAATTCTTCTACTTTTTGTTTCAAATTTCAAAAAGTTTGGAACCCAAAAATCTCCTATACAAAACTTGGAATAAGAAAACTGCGACAACTTTCTCTCGATTCAAATGAACTTCGAGTTATTCAAGATCGTAAGGATCTGGAATATGACACTATATCCGGAAAAGACACAAAAACTCTAATTTTTTTGGTATAATATGTAATCAAGAATCAACGAACAATTCTAGATTATGGAATCAAAGAACGATAAAGAAAACAAATAGTATTACAAGTATGCAATAATTCTTCAGAAGAGTGGCCAAAAAATATCACAAGCAGATAAACAGTATAAACTACCTAAAAGCTACGAATCTGATAAGGGAAATGAAGGATAATAATACTTGTTAACGCTCAAACCCTTCGACGTCCTCCTGACTCGATTGATGAAGGTGAAGGCGGATAGTAATACCAAAGTATTCTAACTCTCGGACCCTTTGACGTCCTTTGACTCTAGATTCAATCCTCCTGCTAAGAAAGATCAAACAAAAATAGTTGAAATATGACACGAAAGAGTTTAAAAAATTATAACACAAATTTTGAAAATAAAATATGCAAACTCGAAAACCCCTCAAGATTTCATCCACGGGTTCTTTCGCTTTGCTCTTATACCAACTGACATGAATCACCTTGCGAAGACTCTGGATTGCGGAATTTTAAATCTTTGACCACACAAGGAATCTCTCCCAACCTAGTCTAGATGCACAAAATTCAAGAATCTAGCCCTCGGAGTACTCTCAATCTCAACTTGCTCACTAACTATCCCACAAGATTAGTTCACAAGGTTATCGATAATTAATTAACCCGCAGGATTAATCCATAATGAAGACGCTCGCAATAAAGGAGTATAACTCAAAAATTCTGAGTATTTGATTGATAAAATGTTGTAAAAATTCATGGACGAGCCCTTATTTATCGGGTAGTTCTCGTTCATAAACCCTAATCACAACTGGAAACTGAATCGACTTATGATAGATTTAAGAAGGTAAAACCATATCTAACTAAAATACCTAAAATAAATGGTAACTATGGTAATCTGGTCGAGATTCTTCAAGAAGTAGTCTTGACGAATATTACCTTATCTAATCTTACCAAATCTAATTCTAATCGGAATAAAATTAAAAATTCTAAACTCTAATGGACTGTATTTTTGAAATTCAGCTCTTCAAAACCCACATGGCTGAGCTTATCAGTCCAATAACCCAAAACAAAATAATTTTACAATAATTTACAAAGATCACACTACCTCGTTAAAAATCCAATGGAAAAAAGTGTAATGTTCTTCACGACGTCTTCAGTTAATTGATAAGTTTGAATAATTAATCCAATCTTGAACCAACTTATTTTTGAATTCTTAATCATGAAGTTGGTCAATCAAAACATTTAATGCCGCATATCTAAGTTTCGTTCTTGATCTTGTCATCGGTACATCCATGTCACGTTGAAGATTCCGAACATAAGCATTGAATGTTTGATCAAGTTGTCGAATATTTTCATTTATGGTGGTAGTCGTTTTGGCATCTCAATCAATATAAGAAGTGGATACTCCCTCTGAATTATTATTTTTAGTTATGAAGCATTAACAGTAGTAATTAGCATAACTCATATAAATTAAAATAATTAATTTGGTCAACAAATATATACATATATTTAAAAATATTTAATATAAATAATTTTCACAACTTGAAATAACTATATATATTATTTTTATATTAATAAAATGAAAAAAATATTATTTAGGTAATTAAATTAAATTAAATTTTAATAATTAATCTATAAATATAAATAGTGTGTTAGAAAATAAATGAAAATTAGTAAGATCGTGCAAAGATGATGTGGACGGACTATGTGATGTGAGCGTGACTCAATGGTTATATAATTAAAAATTATTGAAAAGAGAGATAATGCAAAAATTCAAAAATGAAACTTTTGGATCGTACATTCTTAATCTTTCAAGATTTTACATCTTTTCTCCCAAGCAGTAAAGACAATCATAGGGGGTACCTGGAGTAATAATTTGCCGAAGAATTTCGCAAGAAATATTAGCGTCAATCCATCAAAATTGATACAAGATGATCAATTTGAATATACTGTCCGTGTGCATAATCAGTCTGTCGGCACCAAATGATTTTTTGCCCGGACTAAAATTATATAGAGAATCCATTCCACTTATAACTTTTTACTTTCTTTTTAGGTCTGTCCACTATTAATTTTTTATTTATAATCTTTTTACATTTACTAATAAATATGCGGTCATAACTTTTCCTTTGATTTGGTTTATGTTGTCCCACTGTCATCAGCCACTAAAAATATGATACATAGACTTGTCTTAAATTTTGTGCAAAAAAAATTCAAAACTTTAAAGGGGGACGGAGCGAGTATATACACTAAGTCTGAATTTAGACCGACTAATTGTTAGATTGGATGATTTTATAACTAATGGGGTGATATGACGAATTTTGAAAAACTTTTAAATATATCGCTATGTATAAATAATTATAATTTTAACCTAAAAATTATTGAAACACGATTTTTCATGATTAGTCTAACCGTTTGTTAGTCCAACAAGAGATTTTCTCGTATTTATAGCGACACTAAAAACAAGAAATACACAAGAAATTTTCTCGTTAGACTGACTAACAGTTAGACGAGGGACCTGGCAAAATCCCTTCCTGTAAATTCTATGAAAACATAAAATTACTTTTTTTGATGCAATTATTGAAAACTAACCAAAACCGCTAGGACCTTTCTATAAATAAAAAAACAAACCCGCTAAAATCGCAAACATTCCTTTCATCGTTCTTTCCCAATTTTCCTCAAACTCAAACTCCTCCTAATCCTCAATTCCCCGTTAATCAATGAATCAATTTCATCAAACTGCTGCAATTACTTCAATTCTGACCGACCCAAGCTCAATCGATGAAGAATTAACAAGGTAAATCACAATTTCTTCTCAAATCTGGGGAAAATATCAAACTCGATCTCAACAAATTTAACAGTGAAAATCATGTTTAAAACGATAAATCTTAATGATAATAGCATACTCTATGCAAAAAGATGAATGTGGGTGGATTTTATGAAATTCAAATCTACAGTTTTGAAGATCATCGACTAATCGAGCATGGAATTGCAGAAATAGAGCAAGAAGAAAACATAATTGTGCAAATAAAAGGTAAATACCTAAATCAATGGCAAAATTTGTGATTGTTGTAGTTGTGAACTGGATTGATCGATTTTTTATTGTTTTGAATTGATGTTCAGCATACGACAACCCGTATTGTGTTTAATTGATAAACAAACTAATAGTTAGTGTTGTTGAAATGATGTTCATCAAACTATATAATTTGTGATGATATTGAAATGATGTTCATCAAACTCAGTAATTTGTGATTTTGCTTGAACTTGAACATGAAATCTGTGAGCTTTTCTGGCATTCTGGTTGATGATCAGGAATTGAACAATGAATGTTTAATAGCATAAGAAACTAGACTAAATGATGCCCACCTCCATTTATCTAAATTTAAGAACACCCGATGTTCCACAATATTTTGCTGATTTTTACATGTTTGTCACTGATGATGTCCAGTATCATTCTCCAAAAATCTGGTTATGATATTAAAGACATATATTCTAATGAATTTTTATCGGTTTTATGATAATGTTCCCATCATACCGAATAAGTTCTTTTGATGAGCAGGAGCAGGTAATTAAATCAAAGATGTCGATATCTATCGGAATTTAGAAGGTATTACAACAACTTTCTGGGAAGAGATAGAAAACCTGTATCAAACATGATAATACAAGGGGATGTAACATAAGAAGTACAATAATGCGTAAGGTTGAAGATGTAATTACTAAAAGATACTACACTTATTCTTGCCGAGGGAAAATGAAATATTTGTCCATTACACCAAAACTAGAAACAAGTAGCAGAAAAAACAAGGAATTCTACATCTCACAGACTGGAAGCAGAGTATTTGTCAGGATCAAACTCGGCGAAAAAATTTATTTTATGAAGCACCTCTTCGTCAACCACAACCACGAGCTAACAAGAGTTAGATAACAACACCTGCAATAAAGTGAGAAGAGGATCAAAGAAGGAAAAGGAAAACTCAATAAAGCTATGGAAGCAGCCGATTTAAAGCCTACTGCTGGTTATAAATATATAGTTAATGACGTAGGTGGTGAAGAACGACTAGGACAACACAAAATAAGAGACCACATATATTATGTGAACCAACTCAGAATGAAGCAAATAGAAGGAGGCAATGCTCAAAACACCATAGACCAGCTCACAGAACTCGAAGAAAATATGAAGGTTTTTTTCCAGGGTGAAACTAAACAGTGAAGTTGAGATATTTTTTGCACTATTTTGGCGAGATTCTATTATAGCTTAGGACTACCAAATTTATGGAGACATCGTGATATTTGATAAGACATATTGCAACAACAAGTACAACCTCATATGTGCTCCATTCGTAGGCTTGAACAACCACATGATGAACATAATGTTCGGTTGCAGATTCATCAATGACGAAACGGTTGACCTTTTATTTGGCTATTGTAAATGTTCAAAAATATCTTTGGGGGTAAAGGAACATGTAACGATCTTCAAAAATCAGGATCTAGCCATGTCTAAATTAACTAAAGAGGTAAAAAAATATCCCAGTTCTGATAACAAAAGTTGAACCTCTCTTGTTTTCTGAATTATTTTGCAGTATTTTAAATGATGTTTATTATTATTTAGGTGATGTTTTCATAGCAGTAGTTTATATTTATCATCAATGTTTTGGATTATAGATCCTACATACCACATGTATGCCTACAAACATCGTATTTAATAAGTACATTAATTGCATATTTTCTCACTAAGGCATAGACTTTGCTTCTGGCACCTAAAGCAAAATGACATGAGCCACTACAAAAATTTGAGGAGTGACTCGGATTTTAGCTTGGTATTTGACAAGTGCCTTATGCACTGTGTCAATGAATATGAATTTTAATAGTGATTGGCATAAATGATAAAATCATGAGGACTACAAGATCATGTGTGGTTTAGGAACATCTACAAACTCAAACACAAATGGTGTACCGCTCTTAGAAGGAATATTTTTCATCAAGATTTGTCTCTTCACAAAGAAGCAAGAGCACAAATGCTGCACTCAGCTTCAACACATCAAAGGCAACGACATTCACCAAATTATTCTCAATTTTCAACGCAAAAAAACACCAGTGGAGAATCAAAGAAAAAGATAACATTACTACTGTGTAAGAGTGAAGCCAAGGGAAGAAGAATGACTCGCAATCTAGAGACACGCAGATGATGTGTACACACAGAATTTTCAAGGACTTCAAATTCCAATGGAATGCAACAATGTCTTCAAAAGAAGTTATCATAATGGACTGTGGAATAGAAAAGCTCTATGAAATCAACCATGAAAATTAAACATCCCACAACAGTAGAAATTGTTAACTTCATGAAAACAACCAAAAGGTAATTGTTATATGTTCTTGTAAGCATTTTGAAGAAGTAGGATTTCTTTGTCACCATTGTCTGCGAGTACTTCCCCTGTATAATGAAACAAAAATACATGAGGCTTAAATATTGAAAAGATGGAAAAAATGGAGTTGTGGATCAAATTACGTCCAATTGAAAAAATGAATATTGGTGGGGACCCAAGTGTCGTTACAAAATTTGGATCCTGGCAACCAAAGATGAGATTTATATTGTTGATCCCTTACTCACTTTTAACAATATGAAATTAGATAGTTGTAAGTTAGGGTGTTGTCACAGAGACTTAGGGGTTTAAATCATAGTTTTTCAAAATTCACACCCCTAGTGTATGTTAGGAGTAGAAAACATAGGGGTTTTGTTTGTAAAGAGTTAAGCTAACTTCTACAATCATAAACTGTGACAGTGACATAAAGATATAATAACGGGCCTTGGGGGCATTTGCATCACATGATCAACCTACAAGATTTGACCCTGGACTTCTGTTCACGTTGAACAATTATATTTAAATCTATATGTTACATCGCATGATGTGGAGAACTTCCTCAGTCTATCACACCATGTCAGTTCTGCCCCCTCCTTAAAATCTCAACTCCTCTACATATAGCATAAAAGAGCGCTTACATGTGACAACTCTACCCTGGAGCTTGGATCTCAAGCCTTCACTTGTAAGGGCTATGCCATATTGCATGACCTATATCATGGGGTATGTTCTGGTCCTTCTTCTAATTAAGATTCGTGTCATTCTACGTGCCCTATACGATGGGCTTTGTTCTTGCTTGCTTTTTATGGCACGACTTGTGCAAAACTGCACGGTCCATGCCTCATGAGCTTTTCAAACTCTTTGCTTTCCTTTTTCTTCCACACTCTTCAATATTCAACCATTTACCTCAGTGGCCTTCATCCTTTGACCAATCTCGAGATTGGCCTTAATTATACGACCACCCTTGCAGATGACCTTCTCTCATGAGTGATCTATAATTTAAAAATGTGGATATAGATATCCATAAGGTAAAAAATCCCATTAGGAAAATAGTAAAATTAAACAAGAAAACCAAAGCAGGTGGTTTTAACTCTCCATTGTAAAAAACCTATCTAAAGCTAACTATAAACCAACAAAAGCATAGTAAAAGAGATGTTAAATGCTCTAAGAAAACATGCATTTTATGTCTCATCAAATCCACTATAATTAAACCCCTACTCGTTCTCAAGTAAACACGAATAAACAAAAATCTAAGAGTATACTAAGCATGAAATTTTCAAAAACACCCAACATTTAATTCCTAGGACTACCCGAACCCAAGATACAACAATGCAACTTCTCATATCCTAACCTAAGATGTCCTAAACCAACAAGCATACCAATAATAAGAATGAGTTATCATGCACCAAAAAAAGGTAAAAGAGCTAATTTACTCAACTCTAAAAGCTAACAAAAGACATACCAAGATAAGCGTATGATAATTTTTGTTTTCTCTCATTTTGCCTAGAATCCCTCTCGGGTTTTTAACCTAGCATCTCATTTCCTTTTAAACCTCACACCACACCTTTTTGCTCACATTTAACCTCTCATTTATGCATAGGTTTCCGTTTGGGTTTTCAACCTATCTGAGCAATCAAATTTTGCCTAAGTCGTCCTTTCGGGTTTTTGACTTAGCGGGATCATTTTTTTCATGTTTTAAAAAAATTTCAGACTCTTCAAATGACACAAATTTCTCGAAATTGAGCTTCACAACAAAAGAAACCAACAAACAACAAGAAACTTTTGCTAAAATTTCTACGTGTTTACATATTCCCTCCCCCACACTTAAAGAATGTATTATCCTCAATGCATAAAACATTTGAAAACATAAGTGGAGAAGGAAGATAATAAGACACTTACTCATGGGACCCCGAGGAACCTGCTCTCTCATGCCTCATCTCGCGCCTTTGCTTTTTTTTCTTGTTGCCTCTCGAGGGACAATGTCACAGAATCCCTTGAGGTTGGATGCTTCACTACAAGAAAAATGACCTACTTCACCCCTTTTACCACGGTTTTTTTGGTCAAATAATCAAAGTAAAAATTTATTTTACCTCAGTTATTTTTTTTGAAGTAAAAGATATTTTTTACCTCTGTTAAAAAAGAACTGAGGTAAATAATATGTTTTCTACCATGGTTATTATATTAGCCAAAGCAAAATGTTTAAAAAATAATGTAAATAATGTTACCGAATAGCGTGCGACTTTGCATTATATGTCATTTTCACCGGCATGTAATGCGATGGATAACTGACGTCTCAGGTATGTTAAACATACAACTTTTAGAGGTTAATGTCGTTTCAAAAAAATTTTCATCATATAGTAATCTCTCATGTCTTTTCTGCTTCATTGATGTTTTCCTTTTCTTTTACCTCGGCTAACTTTTAGAGGTTAAAGTTGTTTGAAAATGATTGACTTTGGTCTACTAAAGTATTTGTTCAATGGTTTTTAAAACAATTGTAGAAAATAGTGTTGAATGGTACAGTTGAAAATGGTTTTTAAAATAATGCACAGATCAATTAGCGGATAAATATAGTCAATTATAAATTGTTCAAATAAGGTAGTTGAATTATTAGAAAAGCAGTAGTCGTGAAAATATCCTTACAATTAGTACATAAATTCAAATAAGAATTGTCTTAGTTCCTACACAACAGAAATTGCAATAAACTCAATCAGCTCACATTATGATGACCTTAAACACTATCGCCCCCCAGCTTCTATGACCTCGAAGAACAAGATGTCCCCAATGCATAGGCGGTTACCAAAAAAGAACTCGCCAAAATCCTTTGGGGAAAGAGCCTTGATCTTCCTACCCCTCAAGTAGTTCATGCGCCATTATCTCCGGCAGCACTTCAGTACAACAGGAGTTTTGTTATTCGGAAGGAGTGGTACAATGTCCCCCCAAGATGTACTAAATCACAAAAAATTATTCATTTAATTACATTCATTTAATTACCTAGAAATAGGCCTAACCAAAGTGGGATTTTCCCCACTTTTTTTGTACTTTAGAGTGTAGTGGAAATGTGGGCTATCAGCAGCCATTGTATGTTGTTAAAGGTAGAATACAAGAGACTCTGGGTTGCTCTGTTGTGGGAGAATTTTATAAAAACAAAAAATTAATTATGATAAATTTTGAAGATTAAAGAGTAAATATATATGTAAAATGGTAAAAGACCTGGAAAAATGGGCGACTGGAGGATCCTTCACCAACCCTAGTCTGAAATTAAAAATGAAAAATGTTTAGGGCATAATAGCATTGTAAAGGAAGGGTGGAATGTCGACAATGCATTGCAGGTACATGTCAGTCCAAAACAGTGGCATGGTCGACATTTACCGCCGATGTCACTATGTGCTCGACCAAACCGAACACATAACCGACCCAATAACAAGTTCGTATATACAATATTAAAGGAAGCTAGAACTCCTGTATGCAACTTTGCTAACCCATCGATTTTATCGATGGTTGAACCGATACAGCTGCGTCGTCTCATACAGAAGAACATTACTAGAAATAAGAATGTACAATGTAGCACAACATTCACATAGACCGACTGGTAACCAATAGGTTATCAATTCACTTGCATCAAAGGAAGCTTTGACAAAAATTACAGATACATGGAGAAAATAATGGTTTAACAACAGAAAATTACACAAAAACGTCCACAAACATATCAAAACATATTACTTAGGTTGAAATTTAATGAAACTTCATACTATAAAAAAATCAGTGTATAAACTTGAAAACCAAAAGCACAACACATTCACAAAGTATAGATCGAACAATGTAAAGGAACAATTACAAAAATGCATGTGTTTGAAGAGTAGAAAAATCATACCTTTAAAAAAAGATAAGAGATGAGGGGTGGGAGACTGTTGGAATTCTCGGAAATTGGGAAAACAAAGCTTGAACTGATTCTGAGGGACTTCATATTTATAAACCTTTTGGAGAGATGTTGTTTTGGACCATTGTGATGTCCCTCGCATGCAGTGATGTTGCAACTATATCGGTCCAGTCGATAACCAACCGAACTACGACTGACATTGCATATATATATATATATATGTGTGGGCCTACCAATTTTAGCTCGTTAGTATAACAAATGAGCCTGCCACTGACCAAAATGAATAAAAGTCACTTTCACACCAAAATATAGTACATTAATGGTACAACATTTTTTTGCTGTGTAAGAATTGTACTCTACCTAATATTTGCAGAAAATAGTCAGTCAATAGTTTGAATTTATTTTTAAAAATTGGTTAAAAATAATATTTGCTAGTTTCAGAATGATTGAAACAAAATTTTCACTACATGCAAGTCTTTTCTAGTTTTGTGAATGATATTAATATTAAAACTTTGTTTCATATGGTAAGATAAATTTTAAGGATTAAAGAACATTAAAATAACATTCAACAAATATATTAAAAGTTACAAAAAATCACATACACGAAATGCTCATAATGTTTCAAATGTTCCAAATTCGAATACATTTATTTTATTTTGTTCCAAATTCTAATAAGTAAAACTAAAATCGGGACCCAAGAATGATGACATTAAACACTATTGGCCCAGAACCATCTAACAGCTCGAAGTAGAGCGTGTCCCCAACCCTCAGTTCGTGGGCATCAAGAAACTTGCCAAAACTATTTGGGGTCGGGATCTTGAGCCTTCTTTTTCTCGAGTAGTGCATGTGATACTCTCTTCTGCCACACCTTAAGACAAAAGGTGTCTTAACATTTGGTAGGAGGGGAACGATTTGGCTTGGGACATACTAAACAATAAACACAAAATCACAATTAGTATATTTGAAAGTAATCTAGAGAAAATGTTAATAAAAAATAAAATACATGTGTAACGGGTAGGACTTACCAATATTAATTAGAATTGACGCGAAGTTCGTCTGGGTCAAAGTACGGACAAAATGTGGAATGATATCGCCGAATGAATACCGCGCGTGGTCCTCATCTGGATCGCTACGAGTCTACATTGGTTAATGATATTATGTCTTACTAAATAATAATATAAGTAAACAAATATAAGGAACGTAGACAAACAAAACAAAAAATCGCTCACCTATATTAGTGAATGACTACTTGAACATTTATTGTCAGCCATGATTTATGAAATCCATATTGTCACGGATGAAATATATATGGATAGATAGAAATTGGTTCAATAGAATTTGGTTCAATTATTCATTTAAGTTGGTCAGCCGTCTCAAGTACATGTCAGTAAAAATAGTGGCATTGTCGACATATTGGTGCCACATCACTCATCAGTCGTTTAGACCAAACATGGTGGGCGATAGACAAACGACTTCGTATTTGAAAGAACAAAGCAACACAAATGCCAATACCCAACGTCGCTCACATATTGGTATAACCGATTGGTTAACCAAGAAGGGTGCGATGTTGCATACATTAAAAAATGGCACAAATATAAATGAGCGACGTCGCACAACGATCGTATAAAACGTAGGTGGACTAAAGTATAAGCAGTGATGCACATTCAAACCAAGTAGAGACACACATAACCACAAAAAACCAAAGATATTCACACATAACCCTTAAACAAATTAAAGGGACACAAAATCAAGGGAGAACATAGAAACAAAATGTGTACACCCTAGAACCCCAATCCATACGAACTACAAATTGAAAAACATACAACACATTCTATATACATAATAATTTGAAGGAAAAAAACAAAAATGAAGGATTTTGAATAATCTAGAAACCATACCTCTGAGAACCTCGGATGGGGACGGTTGGAATTCAAGGGAAAATTGAATATTTCAAATGATTAGGTGGGCTCAATATATATAGTCGTCTTGAACCCTTGTGAATCCTGCCTCGATATGTGCGACATTGCACATCATTCAGCCTTACCGACATATGACCGAAGTTGAATTGACGTCGGCTAACCTGAATGTGGGCCTAACAATTTTAGCTCGCTAGTATAGCAAATGGGCCCGTGTTTGGGCAAAACGAATATAATTGACCTTAATAACTGTTACTAGTATATTAGAAACTACTAATTCAAATTTATACATCTCAATGGAATTTATTAATGTCTGATTCGAGAGGAATCAATTTTAGCACAGCCGGTTAACCTTTTAGTTTTTTGCACTTAGGTCCATCTTAGAAAGTGCGAGAAGTCCAAATGCAAAATTGGAGATACCCTTATCTGATTCACATTATCATGACCACAATGTTCTGATTTGGGCATGATCGGGCCTGGATTATTCACAAACAGTTAGGTCCCTCCAATGAAGTGGGAGAGTAGAAATGCAATATTGGAGATAACATTTTTTTTATTCAAGTTGTCATGATAATGTGTTTTCGATTTGGGCATCAACGGGTCAATGTAAGGGCCACAGTATTTATACTGAGTAATTTACGACACTTTTCAGAAATTAGTCTATGGCCCATGTGTGTGACGTCGCAAGCATATCAACTTGAACAAACTCAAAACCGACCCGCGACCGACGTCGCTGAAGCTAAAATTTTCAGCGGGGCTGAAAATTTGAGCTAAAATTCCCCCCAACCCTATTTCATCTCATTATTATTCAGCACCAACATCCATTTCACATCTCTAACACACTTCCTCCAAACCCAACTCCACAACATCCTTTCCATTTCACACCATTCTAACAATTGAAGTGCTCAATCAAATTGCTTCTCTCAAACTTCAACAAGTATCCGAGGATGAAGCATCTCCTGGTTCAAATTAATTGAGATGGTTTTCCATCCATTCCGTGTTTATTTAGCAACTTCATTAGCAATTGCATTAGTGATTTTCAATGTTTTTTCCCTTATGGAACAAAGATTGAATATTATCATGAAGTATGATGATTGTGTTACATATTATATAGTGTATAGTGTTTGTGTTGCCAAGATAATACCATGTTTGTAAGGAGTGAGCAAAAAGGCCTAGATTAGGGCTGATTGTGGACAATATTTGCATTTTCATATGAAAAAACTTTGAATGTGCAATGTCAGTCACTATTAATCGGCCCTTGTAATATGGTACCGAACAAAAATCGATGTCGCACGTGTCTAGGAAATGTTTAATATATCTATAACCTGACATCGTTGTTACATCAGCCCTAGCTACATCGATAACGCAAGTTTCCTGAACTCCACCAGGACTTATCGTTGTCTCCCCCTGCTAAAGTCCACCAGGAACCCATGTTTGCTCAGCCGCTGCTTCATCTTGCCTTGCCCTTTCTCAGCCTCACTCCGCCTTGCTCTGCACGTGCTCAGCCTCACTCCGCCACTCCAAAATAATATGTTTGTATAATTTCTTTTGTATAAGAAATCTCTCTGTTTTGTAAAATATGTTCTGTAGAAATATGTATTTTTCTTTATTTAAATCTCTTCAGTATAAAAAAAACATATGTTTTGTATAATAATTTTCTACTTGGTTCTCTGTGTTTCACTGCCTGCTGTGAACTACCGAAACCAGAATCGACATTGATTCTGCTTTCGGTAGTTTTTTTAAATTCCAGAAATTCAATGTGCGACGTCGCACTAGTGTCTTGCCAGTATTTTTTTATTGCAGTTATGTCCGAAGTCGCACGACTATCACTTCAAACTTTATTTACTACGCTTTCAGAAATATGGTGCGACGTCGCAACCACTTCGGTTGGTTTCACTTTTTACCTCAATTAATTTCTGAAAAAATTGAGGTAAAAAATATTTTTTACCTTGGTAATGAACCGAGGTAAAAAGTATATTTTTTACTACACCCACATTTACTTCGGTTTTTTAGGGCTGAAGACCGAGATAAAAAAAAAACCCTGTAGAACCGAGGTAATGGGTGTTGTTTCTTGTAGTGAATACGCCTCGGGCACTTCACTATGGATACCAACCCTAGGCATAAAAAGGCAAAGTAATTGGCATCTTGTGATGCCTGTAGGGTTTCCACGACCCAAGTCGCTACAAACTAGAATACTTATCTATCGGGGTAAGCCAAGAATTTCCCCCTCGTCAGGAATTATTCTAGCACCCTTAACATGCAATCACTCACACAACTAGCAAATTAGATTTAGAGTACAATGATCGGATATGTTCTCTCAAGATAGCATGAATGCACTCATCTCCCTGACACTCTCGAACATACAATAGCCCTAATCTAACACTCCTAAGATAGCATTTTAGCCTAGCATGATATTATACTATGCATAGAATTATTGATGCATAATAAAGAATGATATGGAATAAATCATACATGAATGAGAAATAAAAATCGTACAAAAATATTAATAGGACATAGAAAATAGGGTAATCTAAAATCTCACAAAATCATAATCGAGTAATGAATACAAATACTACCCCAAGATAATAAGTACTCTAGAGACATTAAATCCAAAGCAATCATTGGGTTTAATGCCATAAGGGTAGAAATAGAGAAATAAATGAAGAGGGGTGAGAACATCCACTCTTCTTACCTAATACAATAATTACCAAACTTTCTGCTTCTTACTACTTGTAAAACCCTAGAATAATTAGGCTAGTGTATATAGTAGATGAGTTTTGGGCCTTAGAAGGACAAAAAAGGGGAGAAAACCCTAGCAGCCATGCGTGTTACACTGGCACACCACGTGCAAAGGGGCACGAGGCATGGAATAGAGGGGCGTTCTACGCCTTTTTTATGGCACGAACCGTGCCAAAGTGCACGACTTATTGTCTGGCTTTGTCATTTCTTTGTTTCCCTGAGCACGGGCCGTGTTGGTATGAAAGACCATTATCCCAAGCCTTATTCTATGGGCACGAGCTATGGCACGGTCCGTTCCAAGTTACACAGCCCGTGTCATTCTTCAACTTTTTCAAAACTTGCTCTTTTCTTTGCCACAGCTATCTGCTACCATGTTTTAACTCGTGGCCTTCAGCCTTCTACCATCCTTGCAAATGGCCTTCTATAATCGACTACCATCCTTGCGAATGGCCTTCTAAAAGTAGTATGAAGTGCTTACGAACAATCTACAAATCAAGCTCACAAAAAGGATCTAGATGCTATTAAGGACCAAAATCATACCTAAAGTAGGCTAAAATGGCGGATTTAGATACGACAACCAAAAATGGTCATCTAAACCCCTTACGATGTAAACCTACCTAAATTTAGCAATCTTCCAGCCAAAAGACGATAAAAGAGATGTTAAATGTTTCGGAAAATATATGCGTTTAACGTCTCATCAACCACGATTGGAATGACATGTACATCGAGCAACATCCTGACAATGTAACCTTAAGAAGCTTATAAATAAACAATGGCTTAAAAATTAAGGTAAGGAACAAGTAGAAATCTGGAAGAATAAACCTGGACACATGATATTAAGTTAAGCATCAGAGTTCTTACCTCGGATCCAATCCAATTATGGAGATTGTTGCATGATCGAAACTCCTTTGGCTCAACACAAACTGGAACTGTCGCCGTCATTTGAAAGGAACAACCGCATAAGAACCCCTATAAGAAAACCCCCAAGATTTTGGCCATCAAAAAAGTAGGTAAATGCTAACTTGACCCGATTTTATTAGCTTCAAACCGGTGCTAGAATTCATTTTATGAACTTAGCACCGGAAAACATGAAGATAAATAAACTAGTACCTCTAATTGTCTTCTCCCTTAATCCTAGTCAGTCTACCAGTTACAATCACCGGTTCAATTGCACTTATCAAACAACCGGTGCGCACCTTATTCGAGATTGCACTGATTTTCCTTGCTACCAATCTTGTTCTCGATTGTCAACACCATTTATTTTTTTTAAATTGTATTTTCGTTTCTTATAAGAGATTAAGTACCAATTTCCCAGAATCGGTGCTTATGGGATCTTTTCTAGCAGTGACATATATATAAATAACATGGTGTTATTATTCTTTTCATTCTCTTCTCATTATTAATTCATAAATACTTTTGAGGTAACTTAGGCATCTAGAATTTTCCTCCAACACACTAAGAGTCTTGTCTTGCATATAACACTAGTGGAGAAAGGAGTGATTAAAGGCGGTTCTATCGAACTAGAGAAGGAAATTTAGAACTTCCTTCTCTGGATCCGCCTTTGATCGATTTCGATCAAAGGTGGTTCAAATAACCGCATTTAATAAGGTCAAAAACTATTTCCGACTTTCCAAAAAGTAGCTCTAACAGCGAAGAAAACCCATATCGATGTCAGAAGAAAACCCTGAACAACAATAGCATACAAAACAACAATAGCATACAGAGAACAACACCAATGAAATGCAAAAAAAACAACCTCGTTTTCCTTCGACAATGTTTTCGATCGTTCCATATCTGGTAAAGGCCTTCGGTGGCGACATGGCGGAAGCAATCTTCGTGACCAGCAGTGTCGATCAATAATGTCCACCCTTTCTAGCTTCACGAAAAATGGAGGATCCAGTCCGCGGAGCTTCCCGGCGAATGGCAGAGGCGAGCTTCACTGCTGAGGAGACTAACAAAACCGCAAAGGTAAAGGCGGCGCAGCAGAGGCATGAGGGTGAAAAAAGGAGACGGTGCAGCGATGGAGGTAGGAGATGATGGAGGGGTGGAGTGAGGGTGGCAGAGTGATTGTTGTCGCGTATGGGTAGTGGCATGAGGAGTGAGGGTTGGTTGGTGATGGCGGCGGTGTAGTGAGAGTGGGGAGTAAGGGCTGCGACGGTGGAGAGTTTGCTAGTGGTGGGTGGGAGAAGAGAGAGAGCGTGGTTTAGGGTTTCTTCCAAAGGAAGAGGTTTGGCCATTTAAACTTCAGATTTTTTAACACCTCCTTTTATATTAGGCCTAAACAAAGGCCATTAAAAATGATTCTACAATTAGAACTGCCTTTAAAATAAATATGTGTTGAGGACATCATTTCTGAACTCGGAAGTGCTTCCGACCCTTAATTAAAGGCAATTTTCAAGGCAGGATCGTCTTTAATCGATCGTCATTAAAGGCGGAACCACTTTAATTCTTTTCGAAATGCCTTTAAAATGAAAAAAATGACCTAAGAGGCATTTCCACCCTCGAAAATCATTTTTTCCCTCAATTAATTAAAAAATTTCTATCGAAATTGCTTTCTAACGCTGCTTTTAATAGGGCATTCTCTACTACTGTCACGGACGTAGATTGACACTCAAATTATTGTTGATTTGCGTTGACATTGAAACTCAAATTATTGTTGAATGAAAATCAGTATTCCGTCGTTTTACAAAAATTCTAATAATTAGGAGCTCGACCAAAACAGCTCATTCCTTATATTTTATTGATTTTTTTAGAAGTCTAGCCTCTGATAAGATTAAATATTAAAGACTTACACCAGCGAGTAGCCTGACAAGATTTATTCCATTTGCGAAATCAAGCAAATCACAATGGCGTCTTTGCACATTAGTTCCTTGACAAAAGGATCCTCTCTACCCTCATTTCCCCCCCACCGTTCAACTATGTTCTCCTTCTTCAGGTAAGAATATGGATCACACTTGCCATGCTTCTTTCTTCATTTCTCTGCTAAGCCTAGCTATGTATATTTATTTCTGCTGGTTTTTAACTTGAACTTATGAACGGATTAATGTTTAGTTTCTTTTTCATTTCCATTTGATTTCTTAAATAGATCCAAATTGCAGATTTTGGTTTATATCATTCTCTCCCAGTTAATCCATCGGTTTTTTTAAAGATAAAACCACCTGTGGGTGGGTGTTATTATTAGGTCCCCAACCTTGAGAAACCAAAATAAAATTCAGTTTGTACCCGATGAGGTTAAGGTAGCATTGCTTTTATACATCAATTCTAAGATTTGACCTATATATTACAACTCTAAATGGTAGAAGCGATTCCGAGACTAGTAATCTCCACCCCTCGTGTTAATTACTAACTCGGCCAGGCTTCTCCATGTTTCATTTGTTTGCTGTGATCCTTTAATCAGTGCTGAAATGTTGAGGACCTTCGAATGCTAAGTTTGTATGGCTCCCTTTTCTTGGAAAGCTGAAGTTTATTAGAACAGGAATTTTTGCCTTCATTTAATTGATCATCCATACCTTGATTAATATACCTTGCAGCAGTATTGATCCTTGTAATCCATTGGTGTTGACATAAAACCTTGAGACCTGCAAAAAAGCAAGTAACCAAAGGTTATATCAGCTATTTGTTGTGGCAATCCTTAGGCTCGGAAACTCTTTCTTATCCAGAATGATAAGACCTCTGATTTCTCGGCTAAGCAAGTTCCAAGTGAAGACCTATGGATCAGTATGCATAGCTAATTTTGCTAGTCTATCAGCAGGATAGTTAGTTTCTCTTTTAACATGAGTGATAGAACAATCAGAATCAGAAAGCATAGCATAGCATTGATTTGGAAAGAAATATTATAAAGTTGATATAGAGCTTTAAGGGGGTGGTTTGCATAAGTAACAGCCAACATACATTCCGATTGAAGTGTAAAGGTAGTAGAGCGGGACTTCCCTATTTTTAATCCTTCTTTAATTGCCATCAGTTCTACATGGAGACTTGAGTTTGCCCTTGATCTCTGGATTTCTTCGTTGACCACCTCTCCCTTTGTGTCCCTGCATAGAACAGCAATACCAGCCAAAGGTTGTGATGCCTCCCAGGAGGCATTTGTGTTTATTATAAGGCCACATCTCAGTTTACTCCATTTAATCACACATATTGGAGGTTTTGGTGGAGGTTGGAGAGCTGGGGTGAAACCTCTTTCAAACCATGTATGATCATGTAAGTTTTTGGAGAAAATTGGTTTACAGAAGAAGACTAAGAACAGATCATCAGTTATGGTCTTTTTGATATGCTCTATATTCGGTTTCTTACTTTCATAGATGAAAGAGTTTCTTTCTTTCCATAGTGCCCAACATAGAAAAGATGGCATGATTCTAACTACTTCAGTGTGTGTTCTTGTTAATCCCACAAATGTCCACATAACTGATAATCTATCCCAAATGTTTACGAAATTGTTAGGATGAACTGCCAGATTTGTAAGTATGAAATCCCACACATTTACAGCTAATTCACAAGAGTTAAAAAAGTGATCAATGGAATCCGAATTGTTATTACAGATGTAGCATCTTGAAACCACAGATATTTTTATATATTTCAAGGTATCATCAAAGGGAAGGAGGTTATTTAGTAGCCTCCACATGAAAATACTTATTTTCCTAGGAATTCTACAATTCCAAATCTGTTTTAAGGATGGTGAAGTCCCTGCTCTTGGTTTGAGTAAGTTATAGGAAGATTTGAAAGAGAAATTTCCATCTAAATTAGGCTTCCATGTTAACCTATCCTCCCTATTCTCAACCTGGGCATTATCCAGAAAATATGATACCTGGCTAGGTATTAACTCAACAATTGTAGGCAAGCAGAGAGATTTTTTACCAATGAAATCTGAGATACTGCAATCTGCTGGAATGTTGGTCAATTCCTGATTGCACATTTCTGCTAAAGGTCCAAAATTGGTCCAATTTGATTGCCAAAAATTTGCTCTTCCATGGCCATGAATGACCATTGTGTTAGCTTGAGCAATGTGATCAACACTAAGGATCCTTTTGTAATTTGAGGAAATCCTATTCTTAGTAGGTAACTCCCACAATAGTTGTGACCATAAGGTTCTACCTTGTTGAAATTTCCACCACAACTTCATTGAGAAAGCTTGAATAATGTGGTTTATATTTCTGCAGCCCATTCCATTCTCAGTTTGTGGGAAGCTTAGTCTTTTCCATGATCTCCAGGCCCTTTTCTGGTTACCTTCATGTTCACCCCAAAAAAATTGACTCATTTTTTTGGTTACAGACTTAATTAGCCCTTGGGGGGGGGGGTTTAATCACAGCCCATATGTGTTGTGGAATGGAGAAGAGGACTGATTGCAGTAAAGTAAGTCTCCCAGCTGCACTCAACAATTTATTATTCCAGTTTAGGAGTTTAGAGTCATAAATCTCCTTAAGGTTATGGAAATATGCATTTTTAATCCCCCCATTAAAGATTGGAACTCCTAAATATGTGAAAGGTAGTGAACCCTGTGACATATTAAGGATTGCAACTATTCTTATGCATTGTGTTGGGGTTGCATTTTTGCTGACATAAAAACTACTTTTCTGGTAGTTTATCTTTTGACCTGATGCAACTTCAAATTTCTCTAGGAAAGCTCTAATCCTAATGAGGTTGATTCTGGTTGCCCTAATGAAAATGACAGTGTCATCAGCATAACTAAGGTGTGAACTAGGGATGATATTGTGTGGCAGTTGGTATGGCTGGATTTTACCATTTTGGTAAATAAAACTGAGGCTTCTTGCAAAAGCCTCTGTGAAAATGTTGAACAGAAAAGGTGACAGTGGATCCCCTTAGAGGCCTGAAAAAAACCTGTTGGATTACCATTTATCAAAATGGAGAACCATGCATTGGTAATGCTATTCATTATGTTTCTCACAAAAGTTCCATGAA
>JAULKM010131241.1:0-19435 GCA_032355605.1 Rubia tinctorum
TAGAATAAGTCAAAATGATGTTTATATTTGATTTGATTATGGATTAGGTTCATGACTAGATTAGAGTTCTACTATACCTAGTCTACCTTTTGTAATCTATTTATTCCATTCAGTAATATCAGAATCATTACGGGAAACCATTCTTTCATGTTATCAGAGCAAGTTCTGATCCTAAACCCTAAATTTTAAATTTTAATTTTTGTTCGGCCCCTCCTCCTACTCACTTTTCCGGCCAAATTCCGGTAAAATACCGTCCAAATCCCGGTCACATTGTGGCAACTTACGTCATCTCCGGCGTTCGATTAATCTCCTCTGACAGCGCATCCCTCCGCACCGGCAACCTCATCAGCAATCTCTCAGCGGCATCTTCCTCCGGTAACCTCCTCAGCAATCTCTCAGCGGCATCTTCCTCCGGCATCTCCGGTTCTCTCAGCAGCGTCTTCTCCATTCAGCGGCATTTTTCGAAGACCTCCATCAGCGGCGTCTTCTTAGTTCACCAACGACCTCCATCAGTGGCATCTTCTTCGTTCACCGACGACCTCCATCAACCACATCTTCTCCATTCACCGACGACCTCCATCAGCGGCATTTTCCGGTAGCTCGTCGCAGAGTTTCAACAAAGCCATAAGATTCATGCGCCATTAGCAACACATGCGCTCGTATCGTTACGCGCGAAAGCTCTCTCTTAGCGCGTTTGGTGCACGCGCCAGCAAGCTTTCTCTCCGCGCGTTTAATGCACGCGTCTGTAGTTTTTTTGGAAGAATTTTTTCTTCTCGCTCTTTTTATTTTGCTTTGATGAAATGGCTCATTTTGGTTCTCGACGGTGGGCTATTTCAAGCCATACAGATTAGCGACGACACAATGAGTTCAAGTGGATTTTGGATTCTGGCATTACAAAACACACGGCATCGTCTGCAACTGCTGTTGACCGTGTGACACTATATGATGATTCTGCTCATGTCTCTGTTGGTAATGGTGCTAAACTCCCTATTACACACGTTGGTGATTCTTGGCTTTCTAAGTCTTTGCCTATTTATGATGTGCTTATTGTGCCTGCTATCACAAAAAAGTTTCTTTCAATTAGAAAATTGACTCGGGATTTAAATGTTGTTGTCTGCTTTGATGATCGTTCATTTATTATTCAGCATAAAATCACTAGGGAAACATTGGGTCACAATCATATTGAGGATAGTATTTATGTCTTAGACTATGGTGCATCTGCTTTACTGTCTACTGTTGAGTCAAATAAGTCGTGTGCGTTTTTTGAAATCTGGCATGCTAGACTTGGTCATGTTTTTCATTCCGTTATTTCTGATTTGCGTGCTTCTGGAGCCTTAACTGTATCATCGATTTTTCCTAAACCCATGCTTTGTGAAGCGTGTGAAAAGGCTGAAGGGAAACGTTTATCTTTTCGTACAAATGACAAATGTGCTGCTAGGATTCTTGATCTGGTTCATTGTGATTTATGGGTGCCCTCTCCTATTTTATCTACTGATGGTTTTACCTACTATGTCATTTTAATTGATGATTATTCCCGGCTCTCGTGGTTTTATCCAATGCGCCGCAAGTTTGATTTCTGGGATGTTTATCGCCAGTTTGAGGCCTTTGTGAAGAACCAGTTCTCGTCCACAATTAAGGTGTTTCGAAGTGATGGAGGGACTGAGTTCGTCAATGGTCGCTTATAATCTTACTTTCAGACAAAGGGTATTCACCATCAGATTTCTTGCCCATATATTCCGAAGCAGAACGGTTTGGCTGAGCACAAGCACTGCCATATTGTCCAGATGGGTTTGTCTATGTTGTATCACTCTTATGTCCCTCTCTCCCACTGGCCTTATGCCTTTGCTGCAACCGCTTATACCATCAATTGGTTGCCTACTCTTGTTCTTGGCCGACGATCACCACATCAGGTTCTTAATGGTCGGGTACCTATATATACCAATTTTCATGCCTTTGGTTGTCGGGTCTACCCATTTGTTTGCCCATTTGCCAACCACAAGCTGTCTCCTCGCAGTATTCCGTGTGTTTTTATTGGCTACAACTCGCAGTATAAAGGTTTTCGGTGCCTTGATCACACTATTGGCAGAATCTATGTCACTCGACATGCTCATTTTGATGAGACGTGTTTTCCATTCGCCCCATCCATTCCTTCTGCGAACGGTTCTCCACTTTCAGTGTTGGATGTTTCTATTTTTGTTGATCATGATCTTGATTCGGCACCTCCTTTGTCTCCTATTGATCTTGTGCTGCCTATAGCCCCTTGATCCATTTGTGCCACAGATCCGCCACCAACATCACGACAGGGGTTTTTTTCTTCTCCGCCGGTCATTCTACCTGCTCAGCCTCCACCCAACTCGGTTGCTTCTTCACCATCCTTCTCGGTCGGTTCGACTCCTCCAGCCTCTCCTCCGGTCTCTCCTCCGATCTCTCCTCCTCGGACTCACACTCATCGCATGGTCACTTGATCAGCAACTGGAGCTATTCAACGCAGGGATTATTCAGACATTATCGCTCATGGTTTTACATCTACCTTGCTTGCTCAGTCTGAGCCGATGGATTATTACATTGCTCTTCAGAATCCATCCCGGGTTACCGCCATGGATGATGAGATGCGGCTCTTCGTTGTCAGCACACTTGGGACTTGGTGCCTCGCCCTTCAGATGCTAACATTATTGGCTCCAAATGGGTCTATAGGCTGAAGTACCAACCGAATGACACTGTTAATCATCACAAAGCCAGACTTGTGGCGCAAGATTTCTTGCAGATTACGGGTTTTGACTTTGATCACACTTTCAGTCCCGTGGTCAAGACCTCTACTGTTTGGACTATTCTCGCCATTGCTACCATGTGCTCCTGGCCGCTTCATCAGCTGGATGTTAAGAATGCTTTTCTTAATGACATTCTCGATGCTCTGGTCTATATGAAGCAACCTGTTGGATATTAGGACCTTGTTCATTCAGATTATGTTTGTCGCTTGTGAAAGGCCATTTATGGTCTTAAGCAATCCTCAAGGGCATGGTTCCTGCGTTTTAGCACTTATTTGATTCAGGTTGGTTTTCAGTGCAGCTTAGCCGACACTTCTTTATTTGTTCTTTCGAGAGGGTCATCGTTGCTGTATCTCCTTGTGTATATAGACGACATCATTCTTACAGGAAACAACTCGACTCTTCTTCGACAGTTAATTGATCGGACACATTGAGAGTTTGCGATCAAGGATCTCGGCGCTCTTCATTACTTTCTTGGTCTTGAAGTTTCACCCACTTCATCAGGTTTGCTTCTTGGTCAAGCGAAGTATGCTCGGGACGTCCTGACTCGAGCTGGTATATCTGACGCTTCACTAGTTTCCAAGCCTTTATTCTTGGATCTCAGTTGCACAGTTTGACCAGTCCACCATTCCGACCCTGTATCGTTCTCTTTTTGGAGCTCTTTAGTATCTCACCAGCACTCACCTAGACTTGGCCTTCTCGGTCAACAAGGTCATCCAGTTTCTTTAGGACCCCATAGATGATCATTTTGCTGTAGTTACACGGATTTTGAGGTATGTTCGTGGTACCCTTAATTTTGGCCTTACCTTTCATACTGCTAGTTCTCCTGAGGTATTGGGGTATTCTGATGCTGGCTGGGCCCATTGTCTGGAGACTCGCCGGTCTACTTATGGATATGCTGTTTTTCTTGGCGGCAATTTGGTTTTCTGGAGTGCCAAGAAGCAGCCCACTGTTTCTCGTTCCAGTACAGAGTCTGAGTATAGAGCGCTAGCCAACACTGCTTCAGAGGTTTTTTGGCTCACTCATTTGCTCCGAGATCTTTGAGTTCCTTTATCTGGTCCTCCGCTACTCTTATGTGACAACAGTAGCGCCATCTTCTTAGCTCAGAATCTAATTGCTCACAAGCGGGGGAAACACATCGGCATTGATTATCACTTTGTTCGAGAGTTGGTTGCTTCTGGAAAGCTACGTGTTGCTCATGTTCCATCTTCGGCGAGCATCCGATGCTTTGCTTGACGGGGTTATTAGAATTAGTCAAAAATGATGTTTAGATTTGATTTGATTATGGATTAGGTTCATGACTAGATTAGAGTTCTACTAGACCTAGTCTGCCTTTTGTACTATATTTATTCCATTCAGTAATATCAGAATCATTACGGGAAATAATTCTTTCAGGGTGGAAAGTCAACGCCACGATCAAAGGAGGATTCGTGGCAGCAAATTTCTAGTCGCGGGCATGGAAAGTCGACGTGCCCTCCTGGGATTTTTTATGCGTTGAAGCTGCAATCACAGATCTCCTGCCGCGGTTGGGGATTTCCAGCGGTCTCGGGTAGGGATTTTCTTATTTCTTTATTTTGGCTCTTATTTTTGTGTCTCGACCTTTGTTCTCCGTTTCTGAACCTGTCGTTGAATTTGCTATAATTTTGAGCCATCAGGGCAAACTGGAGTCTCTTTTCATCCCTTAACATCACATTACTCACATTTTCCTTAGATTAGTCACCGTTCGTAACGGTAATTTTCTCGGGAAATATGAGTGACTTGGTTTTCAAAATATTTAAAGCTACCCCTCATCTCCTACTCAGACTTAATCTAACTTTGAGAAATGGATTTCACCATATCTTTCAGCGATATCTTTGAGTTTTGATTCTCCGCTTGCAGTCTCATTGAATGGCGGTCTCGACTACTGTTATTCTAAGCATTTTGAATTTCAACACCTCAAATTGGGACTATCCCTCCATCGAGTATTGTACCGAGTACGGATAATGTATTTGCCTCTGAGGTTGCCAAAATAGCATTAACCTCGACGTCGAGTTCTTGAAATTTTGGACAGGCATCCGCCAGATGAGTTGATTTGCACAAACCCCACATGGCCAAAACCGATTGACATCTTTTTAAATTACCTATTTCTTCACCATCTTCTTAATTCAGTAAAATCAGATTGTGATACTAATGGTGTGCTTGAGATGACATTGACTTCTCAAGTATTGGCTCTTTCCAGATTGTTTTGAACCTTCTACCAATTTCAAAAAAATCTCGTGCACTTCCTCCGCTGTCTTGCTCAAAATATTACTCTACATGTGGCATGATTCGACAATCATCATCAAATAAACTATTGTGCAAGTAAAGAAGTAAATCGTGTTCTTTATAACCATGATATGGAACTCGTGTAGAGCCTCTTAAAACACTCATAATACTTAAAGATTTTTTTATAGGGTGTTGACACAGTCAGAATAACAAAGAGATACGCAAGTACGAATCTTGAAGAACAATTAGGGTTTGCAAGCACAAACCCTAAGTTTTGGTTCTGAAATTCACCAGAGAAAATAATCTCAAAAATAGTATTATGAATGATAACCAATTCGAAAAATACAAGAGGTCTTAAAATACTAAAAGAAACCAAAATAAATTTGGAATAAAAAAAAGGAAATTCAGAATTAATTCAGAAATAAAAACAAAATCGAAAAACAGTTAAAAATAGCTCGCTGCCATTCGCCCTGCATTAGTCTCCTCCACCTCTGAAGAACTCGACCCCGAGTTCTCTTCAGGATAGAGAACATCATCCCATGGTACTCATAAATATCATCCACGTTAAAAGTGTTGGAAATACTCATAGTATCCGGAAGAGCCACAACATAACCATTATCATTAATCTTTCGCAACACCTTAAATGGACCTTACTTACGTGGTCTGAGCTTATTGTACATACCAACTGGGAATCGCTCCTTGCGTAAGAATACCATGATGACATCTCCTTCCTTGAAAACCTTAAGTCTCTTAGAATAAATTTAAGTGAAGTGTGTTCCAGTGGCCAATTTCAAAAATTATTGCAAATAGGCCTTTCTTATGAATTATTCATTTACGTTACCTTCCGTTGCTACCCCACCCATGAATTTTCATTTCATTGAATAATTAAGGTAAACAAAAAAATACTTCATTTTTTGACATATGAGTAAAATGCTAGTATACGTTCCAGAGTAAATGACAGATGCTTAGGTAGTGAGAATTGAGATATTTCGAGAAGGTTAATGAAGACTTATTCGTAGCCGATCATTGATACTAGCTTGACATCAAAATTTTAAAATACACGCTAGGGGGGGGGGGTTAATTTTTTTAGTAAGTTCGAGCGGATTTAAATTTGGAGTCACGAGCAAATTTTTAACCTTTTGCACTTTGGTCCCTCCCAGAAAGTTGGAATTGTCAAAATCCAAAATTGGCTAAGCATAAATGAAATTCAATGGTAGTGGAGGGCAACTTTGTGTTCTAGACATGGTTCAGTCAAAGGAAGGTCCTTGATTGAGAACTTTGGCCACTGCAACAAATTCTTTGAAAATGACACTGTGACCCCATTTGTGTTGCAACAACGACCATTGCTCCAATACACTTGATTTTTTATGCTTGATTTTTCAAATGAGTTTATAATAAATTGAATTTTATTGTTATTCTTGGTTTTTGCAATTTCGAGTTACAGTGTAATAAGTGATAATACAGTGAATTTATGTTAAATACCGGTGCCAGTGAACAATATATCGGTGCCAATAATTGGGAAACGCAGTTGTGCCAGACTTCTTTAATGTGGCTTTTAAATTTCTTGGTATGGAAAGAGCAAAAATGTCAAAAATTATGTCCAAGTACTAAGCACTGATATTTCAACTGATTCCTATGAGAACGATACCTGTGCATTTCTTGCAGAACGCAGCTGCGCCAGGCTGCTTTAATGTGGCCTTTTAATTTCTTGTTATGGACTAAGAGCAAATGTAAAAAATTATGTCCAAGTACGGAGCACCGAATTTCAATCGGTTCTTATGAGAACGATACCGGTGCATTTCTTGCAGAACGCAGCTGTGCCAGACTGCTTTAATGCAGCTTCTCGAATTCAAAATTTGGTCCCTCCTAGGAATTTGGACTTCTCGAATTCAAAATTTGGAAAGCTAATAATTCACATAGCCAACACTAAGGAATAAATAGTAAGCTCAATGCCCAACAACAAAGAGGCCATTTCTGTTCATTAATTATTACGATGCGATGTTCACAAAAAAAATTCACGGTGGCTATTCCTATTCCGACCCTTATTGGTCATTATTATGATCATGGTGTGGTTATTTAATAATTGTAAATAACTACACCGTGCTTACAATAATGACTAAGAAGTCGTAACGCCAGAATGGCCACCCTGAAAAATAAATAAAAGTAGGGTGTGCAAAATAAATAAATTTCCAAGTACAACATTATTAATTCTTAATTTCATGAATAATAACGCGAAAATGGTTCCGCCTACTCGAAGGAAGTTGTGTTGTCCAATTCATGTGATGTTGATCCCTCAAGAATGTCTTCCACAACGTCATTGTCGCTCTATGACGGGAAAGGTTCGACTACCTTGATTACATCTGGGAATTGGTAGCTTAGCACTTTCCCCATATGGTCACACCATATTTGTTGAAATTAGCATTCCATCCACAAATTTTGACGACCTGTCTCTAGTGTCGAGACCCTAGATTCAATCGATGAGGCAGATTTCGATGGTCTCATCTTATAGATGATTCAACAGAAATCTACGTCATTAGGTGGCCAAAGGTGTCGTGGTCATAGTTTCTTACACCCGCTTTCTAACAAAGTGATGAAACGAGGCTATAAAAACCACAGGATCTTGTCTTCTCCATGTCCTCAATAAGAACCTCAAATATTCTTTCCCTAATATCCCGACGTAGTATATTTTTTATTGCATATAACTTGATTGTCCTACTCTTGTGCACTTCAGTGTTCATGGTTACGAGGTCACTACAGGAGGCTACGAAGTGATAACACACATTCATTTCCAATGTCAATTATTTCTTTAAAATATTTGTCCAATCGGGAATAACTAGAGTGTCGACATTGGTACAATCTCTTGTGACACACCACACAATTGTTTTGCGACTTCGTCGTCCAAATCATCCACCTCATTGATCAATGTTAAAATCTTGTCCTTTCTTTCTTGTAAATTTGGCAATCCGTACAAATCATTGATAGCTGTAGGAGATAGAGAGACTAATTTCCCCTGAAATAATACCTCATCCGTGCTCATTTGACACCTCAAATTCACATAGAACTTACCTACAACGGTCAAGTTGAAAGTAGGAGGTGTAGCACAAAGTTTTTCCCACCCCAATTTCTGAATCATTTTATGAAAAGGTGGATTTTCTTCTATTCTCCTTTCCGAATAATGCTTCCGCATTCTATAATTTTGGGCTAAAAACCTTACCTCCTCAGACAAAAATCTATCTTCTTTCTGCTTTGAGTGAGATCCGCTAGAGGGTGACGATAATTCTCCTTTTCTAGGCCTCTTACTTGGGGTTTTGGGGGCCATCACCTATATTCACATATAAGCATTTTATTTAACACCTTGTATGCAAGGGGAATGTACTCAAAGTTCTAATAAATCAAAACAACATGAAACATCCCATATCCGTATAGTAACTACCACACAAGGGGTTATAAAACTAAATCTACTTATTCCAATTAGAATAACAATTGAATGGCAAACAAGGGATTTTGAAATGATCTTAGCGATTGATGATTAAGTTTTTATTGCGAATACACAAATGATTGAAATTAAATTGTATGAGATTATTACAAGATTAAAGGGAAAATATGATAAAACCTTATGAAGCACAACCGAAATGCTCTGGAAAATAAGATTTTCGGATCGTTTATGTCAAAAAAATTTGTGTGTCCGTATCATAATGTTAGTGTTGTGGTAAATTTTGTTAAAAAAAAGGTAATCACACTTTAGCATCGGTAACAAAACCGATTCTAGATTTAACAAGCGGTGCCCCGCACAGCTGCTTTTATCCTATTTTAAATCTTTTTCAAGAGACCAGAGAGCAAAGGTCATTTTTCCCTAAGCATTAAGCATTGGTACCTAAACCGGTGCCTAATTTTACAATACCGCTGCAAATTTCCAATGAAAGCAGATTGACGCAGCTGCTTTAATGCATTTAAAAAATATATTTGAATAGACCAGAGAACAAGTCTCAATATTTTTTTTCTAAGTATGAAGCACCAGAATTTAAACCGGTTCCTTTGTTTATATTACCAGTGCCTTAGTATTTTAAAGCCACTTGATGTAGCTACTTTAATGATAGTTTTATACATTTTGTAAGATCCGAGAGCAAAGCTAAGTAGCACCTGTATGTATATCGGTTCCGTTACTTGTAGTACCAGTGCCATTACAGGGAACATAACATATACTTTGTTCTTTTGCACATGTATATGATTGAAATTCCGGGGCTAAGACAAACTTCAATAGAAAATTTATCATGAAAACATTAAAAAATAGAAACGAAAAAGCAGAAGGTTAATGACCACTTATTATTAACTTGAAGTATGCAAAAGGACACATAAGGGTAAAAAGGGAACGATACACCAAACGTAATTCCCTATCTTTTCCTTTTCAAGAGTACATCACCACCCACAATATGACCATTCTTGTCCACCCACAATCCATCCCCATGTGATCGTCTACATACGGGTGGTCCACAAATGTCCTCCAAACTCGGAGAATGCCAAGAGAAACTTGGCAGTTTCAGATTTGATGGGCCGATTAATTTCATCTTCGACATAGAACTTCTTCCCATGGAGTAAAACATTCCACTTCTCATTGGTTGGGTCTTGGATATAAAATACTTTCCGAGCTTGGGTAGCTAAGATGAACTTGTCATTCTCGTTACCCACTCGATTCAAGTCCACCAGTGTAAAACCCACGGGTTTCTCAAAATGGACCCCTATACCATTTTAAACCCATATAAACTTGAAGACAACAACTTTAAACTCAACATAATCCAACTCCCAATCTCCTCCATCACCCCATAATAGGCCATAAGTGTGAGGATAGTTTTTTTTGTCTTTCTTGCTTGACTGCTACATTGATTTAGATTCCACGTAAACCTCACTGTTCTGAGTTATGCACTTGTTGTCCTTGTCCACTGTTGAAAAAATAAATCCATTAATTTCATAGGCCTAGTATCTTTTCATGGTGCAATCGGGTGTTCTTTCAAATGTCTGAATTTTAGCAGGCATTCTGTCCACATTGTAACGATTATAAAACCAGTTGACAAATATTGAAGAATGCTCCAGTTGTATCCTATTCGATGGCCACCTGCGACCGAGTTCTTCTAACATTAACATGTGCACCTCAACATATATTGCAGTTTTACTACTGTTCCGTAAAACTTAAATATGAACATTAATCAACTCAACATTGTAGGGTGTGTAACGTGTACCTTTAGACCATGGGATCCCATTCTTCCTACCATTTTGCACATGCTGCAGAACTCCAAGTGTTGTCTTCCCAATCAAATATTAAGTGGAATACTCAATGATATCCTCCGTGACATACCTCTGCATAATACTGGCATCGGTTCGGCTTTGATTGTATAAATAACCCTTAAAGACCCCCATGTGGCGCTCGAACGGGTACATTCGATGCATCCCACATGACTGCATATTTTGATTTTCCTAACCACATGGGCGACGAGGTGGACCATAATGTCAAATAATACGGGGGGAAAGTACTTCTCAAACAAACACAACACTACAATCCCCTCGCGTCCCAACTCATCAAGCTGTTTCTAGCTAATATTCTTACGACAAATGAAGTTGAAGAAGAAATACATGCAAATGATGCAAAATCTCACCTCCTCCTCCATGATACTGTGGATAGCCATGGGCAATAATTTTTGCATCAAGACGTGGCAATCATGGTAATTCCATGCATTAAGATGCAATTCATCATTCACAAACCGACTAACATTGGAAGAGTAGCTATTCCGTACTTTGATTCCCTGAATACACTCACAAAATTAATTCTTCTCATTGATTGAAATTTTTTAAGGGGTGGGTGATAGGTACGTCCGCTTCTCTTTTACCTCCGGAGCTAAATCACCTTGTATACCGAGTTCAACCAAGTTCTTCTGTCTGTTCAAGCTATCATTCGTCTTACCAAAATTTTGAGTAGAGTCTCATTTAAACTCTTGCACACATTGCTCTCTATATGCATCACATCCAAACAATGGCGAACCTCCAAATTCTCCCAGTACGGAAAATCACAGGAAATCAATCTTTTCTTCCAAGGTCCATCATTTTTGGAAAGCACCTTAGATATATTTTTTTCCTTAAAAAACATTTAATTTCTTCACCTTATTATGTATGGAAAACCAACTTAATATTCTCGGCACCTTCCTCTTCTCCCTCCCGCCAACAAAATGAATTGTGTTGTGTTTTAACTTGTTCTTTACCGGGAGGAATTTCCTACAACCCAGATACATGGTATTCCTACAACCCAGATACATTGTATTCCTACCATTCTTCAACTGCTGAAAATTAGTACATTCCTCAAACAGAGGACATGCCTTCCCTTAACCACATAACATGAAAGATTACCATAACCCAAAAAATCATTTAACGTACAGAAAAACATGATCCTCAAATTGAACTTGGTCCTATGATAACCATCGAAAACATCAACACTGTCGTACCACAAAACCTTCAAATCTTCAATGGGAGGGGATAGATAGGTATCAATGTTTTTTCGGGTTGTCACGGACCCAAAGTCAAAAAGACATAAAAACATATTTCCTCTAAAGTATAGATAAGGAGGTAGATTGTAAAAGGAAATCATAACCGGCCATGAACTATGTTTCGATGGCATGTTACCAAAGGGATTCATACCCCCAGTAGACAAAGTCATCCTCAAATTCCTAGGCCAGCTACAAACTTAGGAAACATCTTGTTAAAATTATTCCATTGACCGGCATCTGCAAAATGATTGATAATATCATTATCAACACAACCCCTATCCCTGTACCATGTTATGTTTTTTTGCATCCTTAGTGTTCTTAATAAGTCAACATCTAATCATGAATACAAATATGGATCCCCAAGTAAATTAACTACTCCCTAAGCATTGAACCCAACTATTTCATTGGATTCAATGCCCTTGGGAAAAAACCAAATGAAAAGAAAACGGAAATGTAGAGAGAAGAGTATTCTTCTTTCTCTCTCTACCCTAATCTTAGAATTAAAATAAAACTAAATCTCTCATTTAAACCCTACTAGACATAGACTTCTATATATAGTAGTAGGGAAAATGAGGTCAAAAACCCTAGCAGCCGAAATTGGTACGGACCGTGCTATAGCAGACGGCCCGTGTTAGCTGTGTTTGGCACGGACCGCCGGCATGGGCTTTATCTCGGTCATTCTGATGCTTGTGGTTGTGTCGTTCGGCATGGGCCATCGACTGGGAGCTCTTCCTTGGTCAGATGAATGGCGCAGGCCATGTAGATCTCCACAGGATGCCGGTCGGTTTCATAATTCTCTTTTGAATAGTCAGGCCCGTGTAAGTCATTGCGGGCCGTTGGCTAGGAGTCAATTTTTGAGAAAAATGATTTGTGCAGCCGTGTTAATCTTCATACCTCGTGGGCTGGTCTTCACATGTTGGGAATGAAACTTCTTCTCTTCCATAGAGGGGCATGTTTCCTCTTCTTCCATAACTCTTAATTAAAATGTCACTACTAGGAATGTTGGTATTTTTTCATTTGATGCAAACTTAACTTTGCTAGAACAATCTGCTGCTTTTGTTCTCTCATATGGAAAACTTGATATAACTGTAATGTCTGCTGTAACTGAATCTTCTTTAGTTGAACAAATGGTTCATATTGTTTATTTATCTGATGAATTCATTCCAATTGAACAAATTGATAGTGAGGTATTTCAATCCGATGAACATGCTGTAAATGAGCCTATGGTTGATCATGTTACTGCCTCTATTAAACCCCCTTTGCATGATCTGGTTTCAAAACCTATTAATGATCCAAACTTTGCTAATAATTTAACTATGATTAAAAATACTCAAAAGTATAATAATCACTGTAGAGAATGCTACAAACCTGATCTCTCCTCAAACTTAATTTGGAAATCTCAGTGTGGAAACTGTAATAACTCATTCAAATTATGAGAACACACTTCAGAAAGATTACACTAATGACATTGATCTTAATCAGAACCCTAAGAATCCAAATCATATACTACACAATCTGGATGATGAATTAATTGAATTGAGTGCTGGGAAATCACCTCTGCTATCTTCATGTAATGAAAAAGCCAAAAGAATTGAATGGCTAAATGCAGAACACCCTAAATCAGTTCTTTTTCCCCATCAATTGAAGACTCGACAAGCTTTAATGAAGTTAAAAAAGCCTGATTGAATTCAATAACAAATTCAACTCTTTGGTTAAACTGAAAGAAAACTTAGAAACTCAAAACATTGCTAATCGGAAAACCACCCAAAAAATATTATAAGAAAGATTATAAAGCTACTCCTAAAATGATTGCAACCCGTTCCTCTTTGAATAACCTTAAATCTTTTCAATGATTGAAACAAAAATTACGTTTCTAGAATTCTGGAGGAGTAGGTAATAAATCTACTCAGATTAGGATCAGGAATATAAAAAAGAGATAAAACTGAGACTTTTGTGATTATAGAGCCCATGCTCAATAATAATGACATAAAATCAATCTAAAAAAACATTAGATTTTAAAACTGTTTCTCAGATGACAAATGCAAAATTTGGATTTTCTGGATAGATGAAATCAACCTCCAAATCAATGTTGTGGAAGAGAAATACATAATCTCTACCTTCAAACACCCGAAAATGCGTAAAGAATGCCAAAATGGCTTCATCTATGCTAAACATAACAACAAGGAAAGAAGGAAAATGTAGCATTCACTTCCAGCCTTTAAAAACATACCTCTTTCCCTTATTGGTGATTTCAATGTTATTTCTAATCCTGATGAATTTATTGGCCCATCTGTATCAAACAATAACACATCTCAAGGTTTAATAAATTCCCAAATGGTAATAATCTTTCTGACATCCCTACCTTTAGATCCCTCTGCACTTGGACAGGGATGAGAACCAAACGTAGAGTGTGGAAAAGGCTAAACAGAGGTTTGTCTAATAACTTATTGTGGAAAACATTTCAAACTTCTCATGTTCAAACATTAGACATAAACCAATATGATCATAGCCCTCTAATTCTACACATTTGAGAAAACTCTTGTAACTCTGGACCTAGACCATTCAAATTTCTAAATGGTTGGATCATCCATCATTCCTTCATGAAAATAACTGAAGAAGCCTGGAATATTCCAACAAATCTTAATGGGATGAGAAGAATTGTCTTCAAATAAAAAGAACTTGAAAATATCCTTGAAACTATGGAATGCCAACACTTTTGGCAACATTTTCATAACAATGCATAAATGTGAAGATTCATTACTAAAAGTTGAATCAGATTTGCAACAATCAGAGAACCAGAACACCCTTATGGCCTTCAATTAGGCAAAAGCAAATCTTACCCAAGCCTTAGCTAACCAAGAATCAGTTTGGAAACAAAAAGCCCGAGTTAAATGGCTTACTGAAGGTGATTTAAATACAATTTTTTCACCATACAGTTAAAAATAAACATACAAAACAAATGATAACAAGAATCAAAGATTCTAAGGGGGGGGGGGGGACTGGATTTATGATCAGAAATTAATTGGGAATGAAGCTGTGATTTTTTTATCAGATATTTTAACACATGAAGAAACTGATCATACATGTATCAACACTGCCTGTTTTCTAGAAAACTTACCAAAATCAATCACTGACACAATGAATAAAAATTCAACAAAAATTGTAACAATGGAAGACTTAACTGACACAATAATGAACATGAATAGTGATTCAGTACCTGGTCCCAATTGCTTTCTAGGTTTATTCTATAAGAAATGCTGGAACATTATTAAAACTGATGTTCTTCAAGAAGTAAATGATTTCTTCAATCAAAATGAACTTCCTAAAGTTATGAATACAACACTTATTGTGTTAATTCATAAAAAAAGATGTCTTTTCATCATTCAAAGATTACAGGCCTATTAGTCTTTGTAATTTTTCAAACAAAATTTTCATGAAAAATACTTGCAGGTAGGCTTAAGCCTTTACTGAGTGAAATTTTAAGCCTTGAGCAACAAGCTTTTACCTCAGAAAGAGAAATTTCAAAAAATTTGCTCTTAATGCAAGAACTAGCGAGCTACATCAATTCAAAAACAAGGGCTACAATATGATAATCAAACTAGACATGATGAAAGCCTTTGACATTATTTCTTGGTATTTTCTATCAAAGCTCTAAAATAAAATGGGTTTTAAGGATAATTTTGTAAATCTAATCATCAATAACATAAGATCTTCCTATTTTTCAGTGTTAGTGAATGGAAATTCTTTTGGTTTTTTCTCATCTACAAGGGGGCTGTAGCAAAGGGATCCTCTAGCCCCTTTGCTATTTATACTGATGGTAGAATCCTTCTCTAAATCACTGAATTTTTACTTTGAATGTGCATACATGACTTATTACAAACTGTCAAACCTCATGCTCAATGTAAGTCATCTTTCTTTTACTGATGATACAACAATTTTCTTAAAATGCACAAAGTCAGGAATAAAAAAAAAATAGGATTCTTCAAAATTTATGAAAAATCATCAGGACAAAGAATTAATTATGAGAAATAATCATTTCTCATTTCCAAAAATACTTCTACAAGAATCATAACCCAAATTAATTAGGGTCCCCAATTTTTATAGGAAGGAACACGAACTCTCATTATCTCAGTCTCCTTAATTCCATTAACTCCAAAATTTTGCAGTGGAAAAATAGACTCTTATCACAAGCAGGAAGGATGATCTTAGTTAAGCATGTATTATCCTCTACACCATTACATATCATAACTATTCTAAAACCTACTAACCATATCATTAATCAAGTTCACAAAACAATGACACATTTCTTTCTGAAATCCAAATCAAATGATAACCAACCTGGTAGAACCTGGAGGTCTTTTAACAAACTATGTTTTCCCTTTAAATAAAATGGACTTGGTTTTTAAAAATCTTTACCTAATGATAAAAATCTTTTCTTTAAAACTATGGTAGAAGCTTCAACACGGAGATTCCCCATGGGCTAAATATATGTGGTCAACAACAACCAATCATCAGACAACCAAAAATTGGAAAAATAATAATTAAGGAAGTGGATGATTTGGCCATAAAACACACTCCCTATGTTTCACTAAAAGTTACACACTAGGTTTAGGCTCTTAGATTAATGTGAAGAAAATAAGTTGTTGAATTTAAATGTAGAAAGTAAAAAGTTGAATGAGTGGATGAGATTGAAAGAATCTTTCCAAAAATGAAAAGTGTGCCATTTCAAAAAAAATCCCAATAAGGTAAGTGTGCCACTCTTAGTGAAACGGAGGGAGCATTCAGATTAAAATAGGGAAAGGATCAGTTTTCTTTTGGGATTCAAACTGGACATACTTAGGTCCGCTAATCAGTCAATGGAATTCATATAGGAAACTACCATTCTCCCACCTCACAATTGCTGAATTTATCTCACAGCCAACTGCTTTTCTGAGCATACTTCAGAATCATCTTCCAAATCAAGTTATCTATACACTTAGTATAAATCATAAGATTTTCCCTAACTAAGAAGATAAAATGATTTGGAAACAAAATTCTAATGGAATTTTCTCTCTTAAATCTTCGTATGAAATCATCGGACCAAAAAGAAACACTTTATAGTCTTTCGATCATCTTTGGTTTAAGCTTCTACCAAAAGAAGCATAATGAATTGGAGGCTATTGAACATGCTAATCCCCTTCCCTGATGTACTTGAATATTTCACATTTAATCTACCTTAAATATGTTGTTTTTGCAAACAAAAATCTCAGAGTATTCATCACTCTTTTAACAGTTGCACTCTTATCAAAGAAATATGGGACAGAATTGACGAAGTAATTGACATAGATTCCCATTATTTAGAATACTTATGGGACATATTGTTCCATTATTGGAATCTAAAGTAACTTTTCCCGAATTTAATGATATCATCAAGATCATTCCATGTTTATGTATCTGGTTCATTTGGCGTGCTAGAAAGAACTATTTCTTCGACCAAATCAAACCTAATACTGACATAATTTTCAAGATTTTTTTTAATTGAATGACATATTGATTTGATTTGGCATAAAATGCTCGTGAAATTCGACATCAGGGATACCCAGATTGTTGATTTGCAGGTCTGAGAAAAGTGTTGAGAAAAAGCTAGTTCATTGGATGGCTCCTGCTCACTTCAAGCTGAATACAGATGGTTCAGTGCTAAAGAATGGGAACTCGGGAATTGTCTTTATCATCAAAGATCGTAAAGGGAAGATAGTACTATCAGCAACCAAGCCAATACCATCTTGTAGCAGTCTTCAAGTAGAAGTAAAAGCACTCCAATATGGTGTTAATGCGGCTCGAAATTGTGGGATTAAACACATTCAAATCGAATGCAATTCTGAACTTCTAGTGAAGATAGTGAGAAAATATTTAAAAATTCCTTGGCAATGTATTAATGATATTCATTAAATTCGGGAGCTTCTTCATTAGATGGACTGGACTATTTCGAACATAGAGAAGCATACATTGTTGCTGATGCAATGACGAGGATTGCAAGTGCAAAATAGGTAAACTCTTTCTTTGTTTTTGCAGGTCTACCTCAAGAAATAATGGGGATGATTCATCTTGAATCTATTTCATTTCCATATATTTGGAAAATGTAATAAAGAGTGTACTGAACTCCTTTATTATTACATGTTTTGTTTTGTATCATACATGACATTAGGAGATATTTTGTAATCTTTCCACAACTTTATGTGAACTTGAGAATCCTTAGGACTAGATTAGATCCATGTATAGATGATGGATTCTCAAGTTCTATTCATGGAGGTAAGACTTTATGTTCCCCTCTTTCATTGTATTTTTATTTTTATTATTAATAAATGGGTAGGGGTCTGCCAAACCCCCCACCATAACTGGTGGTGTTTTTTAAAAAATAGTTGCACATATTCACTAGAAAACATGCCCATTAATCGCAAATAAAATAATATATGTAAATTGGCAATACTAGAAACTTACACTGGCAACTAATAAGTTAGTTGAGTTGATGTTTCTGCTACTGTAGCTAAGAATTCTTCTCTGGCTTGCGGTTATGATTTCTATCACAACTACTCAATTTACTTGGCGGGAAGATATGAGACATTAATTTTTGTTTTCTTCCTAATGATCGACTTTGTTTGTTGGTAAGGATCGATCGCACTTAACTCTTTCATTGGTGGTGGGTCCTCGTACTAATCATGTTTGATGAGGTCAACGCTTTCGAAAGTTAGCTAATTATCTGGTTGTTGAATAGTTTCAGATGGAAAGTATAATTCCTATACAATTTTCATATTTCCTATTGTAATGTAGGCCATATTTTCAAATATTTAGTTCATCTTTTCATATTTCTTTCAATTTTCTTTATATATCTACGCATGAACTACAATTAAATAGGTTAAGTGAGATATTAGAATACACCCATTTGAGTTATTTTTTTCCAATAATTAGCCTGTTCTCAACTGTCTCTGACGACTCAATATATCTGACTTCTCCAGTATACTTAGCATGGCATAGCCTTACCTACACCCCCAAACTAAGGTGCTATAATTTAAGTTGGTGTAAAAAACAGTGCATAAACGGTTCAATTTACTTCATTATTATAGTGAAAATCACATAAATTTATATTTCTCTGGAATAGATGTCATCAATACTAGCACCTGAAAATCTTTAACAAACAATCTTTTGATCAGATAAGAATCTTGCCTTGTTTTGTGATTTCGTTAATAAAAATTTGTTGAAAAATCCGGATAATCAAGGCAAAATTCATAAAGAAATGCCACTAGTAAGTCCAACGGAGACATCTGAATAGATTCAATCTGAACACTGATGGCTCATAGCCAATTGTTGCTACAGCAACACACATCCAAAATTGTACAATTCTACAAACTGAAGAAGTAGCTTTAAATTATGGATTTGAAGTAGCAATACAAAAGCAAATCAAACAATTGGAGATGGAATGTGACTCCCAGATGCTTATAAGGATGGTAAAAGAAGAATACAAAGCTCCTTGGAATTTCATAGATGATTTGCGTGCAATATTGAAGCTCTTACACAAGCTGGACTAAAAGATCGGACATTTACAGAGAAACTAGTAGCATGGCTGATTCTTTATAAAAACTTGCTTACACCAAAAAGGTAAATAACCTCTACCATTTTTTTCAGGTCTGCCAGGATATTCAAGGCAAAATCCAATTGATTAAGACTCTATTCCTTATGTTAGAGTTTGTAGTTAGTTCAATAACGTATGAGCTAGTTCTCTATTATATTTTTACATGTTTCATTTGTTGCACCTAATATTGGATATACAACAATTTGATTAAATCTCGAAAATAAAATTGCCAACAATCATGCATGAAAAGAATAATTGTATTAATCGATCATGCATTACAGTGTCATGCT
>JAULKM010131251.1:0-19435 GCA_032355605.1 Rubia tinctorum
ACCTACCTAAATCTAGCAATCTTACCACAAAATGATTACAAAAGAGATGTTAAATGCTCCGGAAAACACATGCTTTTAAGGTCAGATCAGCCGATTACATTCTTCATATATTTTGTAGATTTTTATATTTGTTAAATTTTCATTATTAATTTATATTTGATGTTATTTAGTTTGCATTATTAGTTGTTAGATAAAATCTTGAAAATTAAGGCATGGTGGCTACACCAAAACTATTCTATATTAGTAGTTAATTTTATTATAGTTATTACTTCGTTCCTCGTGGGATCGACTCAGCTTACTGTAATAATCTCATCTATAGAGTTTGCAGATTATTTTGGTGTGTGAAGTGACGTTCACCAAATTGCACTTCAACTTCTTCTGGCGTTACACGTAGCATGAGAGGCATCATATATCCTTTCTTGTATAGGGTATCATTGTGTATCGGGTATCCTAGTTCCCTATTTATGGTAGAAAAAACCCAAGATAAACATTGATACAAAAGATTATAGCAACACAACGTTTATCTTAACCTAGTAGATTACATCGAGTAATACTGCATTTGTTCCAAGTAGTAAACCTATTACAGTAAATAGAATAAAAAACTAATCCTAGCATAGCGGAGTAGCACGCTTCTAAATGGTGCAACAGCCGCCACTAACTTATCGTGTAGCTAGCGAGCGAGCCACCACTACGTCACCTTGAGTTTCCCTTGCTAGGAATTGTGGCCCATCACCCAATTTTTGATATCCCGCATGCTTAATTGCACAGCTATGACACTGAGTTGGCTGAGAGACCTTGCTCAGCTGGCAGCCCGTATTGCACAGGTCGTGTGCTATTGCACGGCCCGTGCCGGTGTAGCAGCCTAGGGTTTCTCTTTCTTAAGGAATCTTTAAGGCCCATTTCCTATCTACTATATAAGGACCTCTCTTAACTTGTCCATATAGAAACTTGAATGCGCCTTGGCATAAACCACCTATATTCTTTTATTATGTGTTAGGATTTAGGTGGTTATTTTCTTTAAGTGATCAAAAAACTTCACTTGGTAAATGGAACCTCACTAAGCAAGGAGTTCACCTAGTTTAAAACAACCCTAACAGGTGAAGTTGAGCAGATAGAGTGTGAGCTCGTATGTAACACCTTTACTTCATTTAGGATAGGATCCTGGATTGGCTTTGAATCTAGAAACAAATTTAGAACTTTTATTATTAAACCTTGTGAAATACTTATTATAAGACTTTCATTGTAATAGTAAGTTAGGTTTGGAATTCTAAAATTGCTTCAGCATAATTTGTATTTCTTATTTCTGCATCTAAGAAATTCATTTCATTGGATTCGTAGTAACACGGCGATGTCCAACCCAATACTTGTGTTGAGCAAGTTGGTCGAAGTTCTAGAGTGTTACATATTTACCGCAGTTACGTGATCATAGGTATTTAGTGTAAATGTTTTTATAGGTATTTTTATGTTATAATATTATGATAAGTGTTGTATTTTTTGTTGTTTTGGGAAAGTATCGGTGGATGGGATTGGCGAATATGAAAGAGGGATGGATGATTTTGTGGAAATATCATCTAACATGCCCGCTAATATGGATGCGATGAAGAACTAATATGAAATAGATCCCAACTCTTCTCTAGGTTAAAATTGGACAAGAAGATATATAGCGCAGGTGGAGGGCGTGTTTCCAAGTCCCCTGCCTGTGAGCAGGAAAAGTGTGCCAGAAGTGATATTGGTGCTTGCTGGTGCAGCTCCCTAATGTGTATGAAGGATGGTGCTCCATCACTAAGGGCACTATTTAGCGAAGAGAGAATGGGATGAATGAGTTTCCATTTTCCTAGGTTCTTCCCTTAAGGCCTTTTCTGGTCTTACTAGCGTACAACTATAGACTTAAGTAGCATTTGATGTAATGGTTTGGGATTCGTAATTTTCCATATGGAGATGTTTGTTGGTTAGGTGATGCGGGAAATTCCTAACGCAACACCTAGGATCAGCCTTATGTTTAATGTTAGCTCCGTGATACCTGCATATTAAGATCCCGGGAAGTTCCCGAGGTCTTCCTCCGATGCTTATATTAGTATATGAATGATGTATATGTAATTATTGGGAATGATACGCTTCCTATTTTTTTGCATCGATCAACTATTTATTCTTCCTGTGTTCTGCGATCATTGCAGATCATAGACCATGTCCTTAGATCATGGCTATATTTTTGAGGTTATATGCGAGGACCTTCTGTGATTCCAAGTTCATCTAGGATGGCTCGCTCTAGGTGAGGTGTTGCTAGTAGCGAGATTATCTCCCTTTCCATGTTAATCATCCTTTACTTGGTAAACATGGCTCAAGGTAGTATCTTAGCTTCTGACTTAGTTAGGATAAGAGAGGTGTATACTGTAAGCTCCCCAAACCGCAAAGTGACATAGGAGTGTAGTGTTTGTGTTTTATTATTATTACATAATAAAATTTAATACAGTAATCACGAAGCTTCGTGGAACTTTGAGGTTAAAATATTTATTTTCCCGTAAAGATAGTATTTTCCATAAATCATTTGTTTGTATTGGTTTGAAATCATTACTGGAACTTTTAAGATTGACGGCTCCTTTATTAACCTACTTATGTAACTTTCCTGAGGTAAAAAGATATGCTTTTTGTGGTAAACTTTAGTATGCAGAGATTATAAAAGCTAACTATTGTGAAGTTGTGTGGCATACCCAAAGTAATATCGCTATCGATGAGAAATTGCATCCCCTACATCAATATAATCGTGCGATTCCGGAATTCATCCGTGATGGAGGAACAATTCCTGAAGGTCCCATATTGTTCCGAGTTCGTAATAGCATTTCAGCTGCTGTTGTATGACCCCTAGTCTAGACTCCGAACTCAAAAGTCATATCCCTCATCGGAACCACAAACATTATACGATGCTCAGATAATCATTTCCGCACTCAGAACTGCTCCTAAAGTCTGACTATCTGAGTAAAGGATCCAATTTCGAAACTAGTAAAAAGAAGTTCCAGAAAAGTATCAAAGGCAGTAGATAATTAGCTTTGATTAAATTCATTCAGGGAACCGCCTTTGATCGCGGAGGATCAAAGGCACGTCTTAGAAGTCACTCCGAAAGTGATTTCTCTGGTGTGAAGGAACTGCCTTTAATAGGCCTGGTTTCCACTATTGGTCCAATTTATTAGCAAAAAAGGCCTTGTAAGCCTTCTCAAATCATTTTTAAGGGACAAGTATGTCCAGATCTAAAGAATACAATAACCTCTTTTAGATAATTTCTTGGAAATCTTATGTACATATGGTTATTCCTTCTTTCCCTGTACAAAGAAGGAAAGACAAGGCTTCCATATATTCTAAAAGCTTTCTCTCAAACCAATTACTGCATAATGAGGGTTGTTTTATTCAGATTAAATTCTAAAGAAATCAACCCCATTTACAAGTAGGATATGGAAATTAAGGTGTTTCGAATAATTTTTAAAGAAGTTCTTGAAATTTCGACTGAGCCTACACTTGATTAAGGTGAGTGTTTTCATCTCCCTAACGCGAATTGGAATAAAATGTGAATATTGCATGTTATATCACGCTTATTGCTTTAAATGGGTTATTTGAACATTTAAGATTAGGCATAAAATGTTATGTTAACATTGTGATCATTATTATTATTTATTTTGATTTCATAAAAATCAAGTAAGGCGTGACTTTATCACACTGTGGTTAATTATTGTGATATTATATGAATGAAATTACCTTGATATGTGGATGACCATCTTGTACTTTATCTTGTAGTGTCAAAATTAGATTACGTGATACCTGATTATTTGTCTGTGCTTCTTAGGATCTCCAGCTTGATTGTAGTTTTATTGAAATTAACAAGGAATGGTGCAGACTGGACCTTCAAATTAGATCGGCTGCACATGGAGTTTCAGTGTGCTAGGATAACCATGTGATTACTGATATGAGCTGGTAACTGAACATCTTGGGCAAGGTCAACGAGTACGGATTTCTGGATCTGATAACCTTTGGGCATGAAAGGGTTTATGCGCCTTGGCATAAACCACCCCTACCCTTTTACTATGTGTTAGGATTTATGTGGCTATTTTCTTTATGTGATCACTAAAACTCACTTGGTAAACATTGACACTGGAACCTCTCTAGGCAAGGAGTTTACCCTAGTTTAAAACAACCCTAACAGGTGTAGTTGAGCAGATAGAGTGAGAGCTCGTATGTAACACTGTTAATTCATTTGGGATATTATCCTGGATTGGCTTTGAATCTAGAAACCAATTTATAAATTTTATGCTTAAACCATGTGAAATACTTATTATAAGACTTTTATTATAATTGTAAGTTAGGTTTTGAATTCTAAAATTGCATCCCATGGAGGAACGATTCCTGAAGGTTTCATGTCGTTCCGAGTTCGTAACAGTATTTCAGTTACTGTGTTATGACCCCCTGTTTGAAACTCGAAACTTAAAAATCAGTTCCTCCATCAGAACCACAAACGTTATACGAGGCCGGATAATCAGTTCCACACTCAGAATCGCTCTTTAAGTCTGACTATCAGAGTAAAGGTTCCAATCTCGGAACTAATAAAAGGCGGTTGCAGAAAAGGATCGAAGGCGGTTGATACCTACCTTAGATCCAATTCATTCAAAGCTACAACCAAAAAAGTCACTTCAATAGTGACCCCTATGGTTCGAAGGAACTGCCTTTAATAGGCATGGTTTCCTTGTAAGCCTTATAAGCCTTCTCAAATCATTCCTAAGGGACACGTATGTCCAAACTTATAGAATTCAATAAACTCTTTCAGATGATTTCTTGGAAAGCTTATGTACATATAGTTATTCCTTGTTTCCCTGCATAATGAATGAAAGGCAGGGCTTCCATATATTCTAAAAGCTTTCGCTCAAACCGATTAGTGCATATTGAGGGTTGTTTTATTCAGATTAAATTCTGAAGAAATCAACCCCATTTACAAGCAGGATATAGAAATTCAGGTGTTTGGATTAATTTATAAAGAAGTTCTGGAAATTGCAACTAAGCCTGCGCTTGATTAATGTGAGTGTTTTCATCGCCCTAGCATGAATTGGATTAAAATGTGAATATCGCATGCTATATTATGCTTATTTCTTTAAATGGGTTATTTAAAATTTTAGATTAGGCATAAAATAATATGTTAATATTGATATCATTATTGTTATTTATTTTTATTTCATAATAATTAAGTACGGCGTGTACTTTATCGCACTTTGCTTAATTATTGTGATATTATGTGAATTTAATTACCTTGGAATGTGGATGACCGGCTTGTACATTATCTTGCCTTGTCAAATTGGGATGACGTGCTACTTGATTACTTACTTTTCTGTGCTTTTCAAGGTCTTCGACGCGATTGTAGTTTGATCAAATCAATGAGGAATGGTTTAGACCGGACCGTCAGATTAGATCGGCTGCACGTGGATCTTCAGTATGTTGGGATAACCATCTGATTACTGATACGAGATGGTAAATGAACATCTTTGGCATGGTTGATGTGTACAGATTTCTGGATCTTATAACCTTTGGGCACCACTGAAGGGTTTATGCCCTGATGTCAGTCACATTGACCATATAGGAACTTGAATGCGCCTTGGCATAAACCACTCGTATATTTTTACTATGTGTTTGGATTTATATAGTTATTTTCTTTATGTGATCAATAAAGCTTCACTTGGTAAATATTGGCAATGAAACCTAACAGATAAAAGAGTTTACCCTAGTTTAAAACAACTCTAATAGGTGTAGCTGAGCAGATAGAGTTAGATCTCGTATGTGACGTTTTACTTCATTTGGAATGTGATCCTAAACTAGCTTGGAATCTAGAAACCATTTTAAAACTTTTATGTGAAATACTTATTATAAGACTTTTATTCTAATTTTAAGTTAGGTTTTGAATTATAAAATCGCTCATTTCTACATCTAAGAAATAAACTTCATTGGATTCTCAGTAATACGCCCATGTCCGACCCGATACTTGTGTTGAATAAGTTGGTCGTAGTTCTGGAGTGACATGTTTACTACGGTTACGTGATCGTAAGTATTTACTGTAATTTTTTATAGGTATTTTTATTTTATTGTATTTTGATAAGTGTTGTGTTTTTTATGGTTTTGGGAAAGTATCGGTGGATGGGATTGGCGAATGTGAAAGAGGGATGGATGATGATGTGAAAATATCATCTAGTACGCCCGCTAATATGGGTGCAAGGAAGAACTAATATGGAATACATCCCAACTCTTCTCTAGGTTAAATCCAGGATAAGAAGATGTATTGTGTAGGTGGTTGGTGTGTTTCCAAGTCCGCCGTTTGTGAGTAGGGAAGGTATTATAGGAGTGATATTGGTGATTGCTAGTGCGGCTCCCAAAAGTGTATGGAGGATAGGGCTCTGTCACTGGGGGCACTATTTAGAGAAGAGAGAAGGGGATGAATGAGTTTCCATGCTCCTAGGTTATAATGATTTGGGATTAGTAATTTTCAATAGGAAGAGGTTTGTATGATAGGTGATGCGGGGAATTCCTTCCGCAACACTTGGGATCGGCCTACTGTTCCATGTTTGCTCTGTGATATCTACAAGATAGATCCCAGGAAGTCCCCGAGGTCTTCCTTTGATGATTAAATTATTATATGAATGATGTATATGTAATTTTTGGGAAAGATACGTATCTTACTTTTCTGCATAAATAGATCAATGATTTATTTTTAACGTGTTCTGCAATCCTTGAAGATAGTGGAACATGTTCTTAGATCATGCCTTTATTGGCGAAGTTATAGGAAAGGACCTTCTCTGCTTCCAAGTTCACCTAGGGTGGCTCGCTCTAGGTGAGGTGTTGCTAGTAGCTGGATCACCTCTCTTTCCATGTGAACTATCATTTACTTGATTCAGAGGGATCAAGGTATTATCTTAGCTTTCAACTTTGTGTGGTTAAGGGAGGTGTATACCATAATCCCCCAAAACCGCAAAGTGACATAGGAGTGTAGTGTTAGTGTTTTATTATGATTAGATAATAAAATTTAATAATGTAATTACGAAGCTCCATGGGACTTTGCAGTTAAAGTGTTAATTTTCCCATAAAGATAGAATTTTCCATAAATTATTTATTTGTACTGGTATGTAATCATTACTGGAACTTTTAACGATTGACGGTTCCTTTATTAACCTTCTTATGTAACTTACATGAGGTAAAAATGTGTGCTTTTTGAGGCAATGTTTCCTATGCGAAGATTATAAAAAGTAACTATTGTGATGTTGTGTGGCGTACGTGAAGTAATATCGCTATCGCTGAGAAATTGCATCCCCTGTAACAATATACCAATGCGATTCCAGAATTCAAACCTGATCGAAGAACAATTCCTGAAGGCCTGACTTCGTTCCGAGTTCGTAACAGCAGTTCACCTGCTGCAGTATGACCCCTAGCTCCATACTCGAAACTCAAAAGTCAGTTCCTCCATCAGAACCACAAACATTATACGACGGTAAAAAAATCAATTCCACACTCGAAACTGCTCCTAAAGTCCGAATGTCAGAGTAAAGGTTCCGATCTCGCAACTAATAAAAGGTGGTTACAGAAAAGGATCAAAGGCGGTTGTCCAATTCATTCAAAGGAAGATCCTGGAACCGCCTTTGATCCCAGAGGATCAAAGACACAACCAGAGGAGTCACTCCAAAAGTGACTTCTCTGGTGCGAAGGAACTGCCTTTAATAGGTCGAGTTTCCACTAGTGTCCCGTTTCTAAACAAATAAAAGGCCTTGTAAGCCTTCTGAAATCATTCCTTAGAGACACGTATGTCCAAACCTAGAGAATTCAATGAACTCTTTTAGACGCTTTCTTGGAAAGCTTATGTATATACAGTTATTCCCTATTTCCCTTCATAACGAAGGAAAGGCATGGCTGTCATATATTCTAAAATCTTTCCCTCGAACCGATTACTGCACATTGAGGGTTGTTTTATTCAGATTAAATTCTGAAGAAATCAACCCCATTTACAAAATGGATATGGAAATTAAGGTGTTCGAATTAATTTATAAAGATTTTTTAGAAATATCGACTGAGCCTACACTTAATTAAGGTGAGTGTTTTCATCGACCTAGCACGAATTGGATTAAAATGTGAATATTGCATGCTATATTATACTTATTTTTTAAAATGGGTTGTTGGAATATTTTTAGATTTGGCATAAAATATTATGTTAATATTGTGATCATTATTGTTATTTATTTTGATTTCATAATAATTAAGTACGGCGTGTACTTTATCGCACGTTGCTAAATTATTGTGATATTATGTGAATTTAATTACTTTGATATGTGGATGACCCACTTGTACTTTATCTTTCTGTGTCAAACTTGGATAACGTGCTACCAGATTACTTGTCTATGTTTTTCAGGGTCCCCGACACAATTGTAGTTTAATTGAAATCAATGAGGAACGGCGTAAACCAGACCATCAGATTACATCGGCTGCACTTGGAGTTTTAGTATGCTAGGATAACCATATGATTACTCATTCAAGATGGTAACTGAACATCTTAGACGAGGTAGACGAGTACAGATTTCTGGATTTCATAACCTTTGGGCATCATGAAAGGGTTTATGCCCCGATTTCAATCACATTGGTCATAAAGGATTTGACTACGCCTTGGCATAAACCACCCATATCATTTTACTATGTGTTAGGATTTATGTGGCTATTTTCTTTACATGATAACTAAAACTTCACTTGGTAAGTAATTGAAATAGAAAATCACTAAGAAACGAGTTTACCCTAATTTAAAAACAACCCCAACAGGTGTAGTTGATCAGATAGAGTCAGAGCTGGTATGTGACGCCTTTACTTCATTTGGGATAGGATCCTGCAAATCTGGAAACTAATTTAGAACTTCTATTGTTAAACCATGTGAAATACTTATTATAAGACTTTCATTCTAATAGTAAATTAGGTTTTGAATTCTAAAATATCTTTCACATAATTTGTATTTATCATTTCTACATCAAAGAAATCCACTTCATTGGATTCATAGTAACATGCTCATGTCCGATCCGATACTTGTGTTGAGCAAGTTGGTCGGAGTTCTGAAGTGTTACATGTTTACTGCGGTTACGTGATCGTAAGTATTTACTGTAAAAAAAATTATAGGTATTTTTTATGTTATTGTATTATGATAAGTGTCGTGTTTTTAATGGTTTTGGTAAAGTATCGCTGGATGGGATTGGTGAATGTGAAAGACAGATTGATGATGATGTGGAAATATCATCTAGAAGGCCCCTAATATGGATGTGAGGAAGAACTAATATGGAATGGATCCCAACTCTTCTCTAGGTTCAAGCCATGATAAGAAGATATATACCGCAGGCGGTTGGCGTGTTTCCAAGTCCGCCACCTATAAGTAGGGAAGGTATGCCAGAAGTGATATTGGTGCGTGCTAGTGGTGCTCTCTAATGTGGATGGAGAATGGTGCTCCATCACTAGGGGCACTATTTAGAGAAGAGATAAGGGGATGAATGAGTTGCCATTCTCCAAGGTTATTCCCTTGAGGCCTTTTATGAACTTACTAGCGTACACCTAGGGATTTAAGTATAATTTGATATGATGGGTTTGGGATTAGTAATTTTCCATAGGGAGAGGTTTGTATGTTTGGTGGTACAGGGAATACCTTCCGTCACAAGTGGGATCAGCCTAATGTTGCATGTCAGCTTGGTGATACCTACAGGATAGGATCCCGGGAAGTCCCCAAGATCTTACTCTGATGCTTAAATTAGTATATGAATGATGTATATGTAATTTTGGGAATGATGTGTTTCCTATTTTTCTGTATAGATCAACTATTTATTCTTGACGTGTTCTGCAAGCCTTCAAGATTGTGAACCATGTTCTTTGATCAAGGATTTTTTTTTGGCGAGGTTGTAGGAAAGGGATTTCTCTACTTCCAAGTTCACCTAGGGTGTCTTTCTCTGGGTGAGGTGTCACTAGTAGCGATATTATCTCTTTTTCCATGTGAACCATCCATTACATGGTTCACAGGGCTCAAGGTATTATCTTAGCTTCAAACTTCACATGATTAATGGAGGTGTATACCGTAAGCCCCCTTAACAACAAAGCGACATATGAGTGTAGTGTTTGTGTTTTATTATGATTACATAACAAAATTTAATAAAGTAATCACGAAGCTCAGTTGGACTTTGCAGTTAAAGTGTTCATTTTCTGGTAAAGATTAGATTTTCCATACATTATTTATCTGTACTGGTATGTAATCATTACTGAAACTTTTAACGATTGGCGATTCCCTTATTAACCTAATTACGTAACTTGATTGAGGTAAAAATGTGTGCTTTTTGAGGCAACATTTCTGATGCAAAGATTATAAAAATTAACTATTGTGATGTTGTGGGGCGTACATGAAGTAATATCGCCATCGCTGAGAAATGGCATCCCCTGCATCAATATACCAGTGAGATTCTAGAATTCATCCATGATGGTGGAACAATTCCTGAAGGCCTTACGTTGTTTCGATTTCGTAATAGCATTTCAGCTGTTGCCGTATGACCCCTAGTCCCAAACTCTGAACTCAAAAATTAGTTCCTCCATCGGAACCATAAAAGTTATACGACGTTCGGATAATCAATTCCACACTCAGAACTGCTCCTGGAGTCCAACTTTCAGAATAAAGGTTCTGATCTTGGAACAAATTAAAGGCGGTTCTAGAAAAGGATCGAAGGCGATTGTCCAATTCATTCAAAAACAGTTCCCCGAACCGCTTTTGATTGCAGAGGATCAAAGGTATGACCAGAGAAGTCAACCCAAAAGTGACTTCTCTGGTAAGAAGGAAACACCTTTAATAGGCCTGGTTTCCACTAGTGATCCCATTTCTAGACGAACAAAAGGCCTTTCAAACCTTCTCAAATCATTCCTAAGGGACACGTATGTCCAGACCTAAAGAATTCAATAAACTCTTTTTGATGCTTTCTTAGAAATCTTATGTACATATGGTTATTCATTCCTTCCCTGCATAACGAAGGAAAGGCAAGGATGCCATATATTCTAAAAGCTTTCCCTGAAACCGATTACTACATAATAAGGGTTGTTTTATTAAGATTAAATTATGAAGAAATCAACCCCATTACAAGCAGGAAATGGAAATTAAGGTGTTCATATTAATTTATAAAGAAGTTTTTGAAATTTTGACTGAGCCCGCACTTGATTAATGTGAGTGTTTTTATCGCCATAGCACGAAATTGATTAAAATGTGAATATGGTATGCTACATTATGCTGATTACTTTAAATGGGCTATTTGAAAATATTAGACTTGGCATAAAATATTATGTTAATATTGTGATCATTATTGTTATTTATTTTGATTTAATAATAATTAAGTACGGCGTGTACTTTATCGCACTGCGCTTAATTTTTATGATATTATGTGAATTTAATTACCTTGATATGTGGATAACCAGTTTGTAATTTATCTTATCATGTCAAACTTGGATACATTCTACCTAATTACTTGTCTGTGCTTTCAGGGTCCCCGACTCAATTGTAGTTTAATCGAAATCAACGAGGAACGGTGTAGACCGACCGTCAGATTAGATCGGTTGCACGTGGAGTTTAAGTATTCTAGGATAACCATCTGATTACTGGTACAATCTTGTAATTGAACATCTTGGGTGTTGTTGACGAGTATGGATTTCTGGATCTGAAAACCTCCCGGCACCACTGAAGGGTTTATACCCTGATATCAGTCACATTGGCCATATAGGAACTTGAATGCGCCTTGGCATAAACCAACCATATTCTTTTACTATGTTTTAGGATTTGTGTGGCTATTTGCTTTATGTGATCACTAAAACTCCACTTTGTAAGTATTGGCAATGGAACCTCACTAAGAAATGAGTTTACCCTAGTTTAAAACAACCCTAACATGTGTAGTTCAGTAGATAGAGTGAGAGCTCGAATGTGATAGGATCCTGGATTGGCTTTGAATCTAGAAACCTATTTAGAACTTTTATTGTTAAACCATGTGAAATACTTATTATAAGACTTTCATTATAATAGTAATTTAGGTTTTGAATTCTAAAATCACTTCCGCATAATTTGTATTTCTTGTTTCTACATCTACAAAATCCACTTCATTAGATTAGTAGTAACATGCCCATGTCTGACCTGATACTTGTGTTGAGAAAGTTGGTTAGAGTTCTGGGGTGTTACATGTTTACTGCGGTTACGTGATCGTAAGTATTTACTGTATATTTTTTTATAGGTAGTTTTAATGTTATTGTATACTAATAAGTGCTGTGTTATTTTATGGTTTTGGGATAGTATCAGAGGATGAGATTGGCGAATATGAAAGAGGGATGGATGATGTTGTTGAAATATCATCTAGTTGGCCCGCTAATATGGATGCGAGGAAGAACTAATATGGAATAGATCCCAACTCTTCTCTTGGTTAAAGCCGGTATAAGAAGATATATAGTGCAGGCAGTGGGTGTGTTTCCAAGTCCACCGCCTATAAGTAGGGAAGGTGTGCTAGGAGTGATAATGGTGCTTTCTAGTGTGCGTCCCTAATGTGTATGGAGGATGGTGTCGCGTCACTGGGGGCACTATTTAGAGAAGAGAGAAGGGAATGAATGAGTTTCCATTGTCCTAGGTTCTTTCCTTGAGGCCTTTCACGGTCTTTCTACCATACAAATAGGGACTTATGTAGAATTTGATGTAATGGGTTTGGGATTAGTAGTTTTCCATTGGGAGAGGTTTGTAGGTTAGGTGATGCGGGGAATTCGTCCCGTAACACCTGGGATCAGCCTAATGTTCCATGTCAGCTCTGCGATACCTGCAGGATAAGATCCCGAGAAGTCTCGGGGATCTTCCTCTGATGCTTAAATTAATACTTGAATGATGTATACGTAATTTTTGGGAAAGATGTGTAACCTATTTTTCTGCATAGATCAACTCTTTATTTTTGACGTGTTCCGCAATCCTTGAAGATTGTGGACTGTGTTCTTAGATCATAACTTTGTTGGCAAGGTTATACACAAGGACCTTCTCTGCTTCCAAGTTCACCTAGGATGGATTGCTCTAGGTGAGGTGTCGCTAGTAGCGAGATTATCTCTCTTTCCATATGAACCATTCTTTACTTAGTTCATAGGGCTCAAGGTATTATCTTAACTCATTATTAAAGCTTCTAGTTTTTAAAGGTACCTCCATTTGCTATTTTCCTTTTTTTTAAATATGGCGATTATTCAATTAGAGTCATTATCTTCTGTAACCCGATCTAATGTGATTCTTAATGGGGTAGTGTTGGTAGCGACACTAGCTCTGAGGAGGCGTGTGTAGTTGTAGGTGAAAATAAGGCTATAGAAAGCATAGATGAAGAAGATAGTATTATAGATGATACATCTTTGTTATAGTTGAAAGAATATCATCCTTCTCTCAATACTTTTGATATTGTATTTTCCAAGGCATGGGAAGGGTACAGTTCCCCCCTTTAGGATATTTTAGTGTTTATGAACATCATATCCTATATGGGTTAGCATTACTTATCCTAGTGTTTTTCAGGCTTTTCTAGTATAGATATAGTGTGGCTTTTACCCAACTTCATTCTCTATGTTTGGCTATGTTAACAGGATATATAGAATTGTGCAAATATGCTAACAAAAGTTTAAATATTGAAACATTTCTTAAATTTTATAAGTTGTGTAGTGACTTTTCCATAGTTTTGTATACGTTTTACCTTGTTATTCCTAATGTTAAACTTGTCTGCGAGTTTCCTAGTAATTGTGGTTACTGAAAAATCGGTATTTATTTTTTAAGGAATGAGATGGTATGCTTATTCCTACCTGGAACTCTTCAATTATGATGGAACCTCTGACTAGGGTAGGAAGATTGAGTAAATAGAGACAACTAGTTACGTAAATGCTACGTCACGCTGTGGAGATAAAACGTCCTCATGGAAAGCAAAGTTGTTATTGCTATAATTGTCCTGTGAATGATCTTTTATAATTGCTTAGTTTGTTTCTTGATTTCTCATATGATCTATAGGGATGAATTTATCTAAAGTTGGTAATAAACCCACAAAGGATGATAAAGAAGGAAAACAAGGGGGGTCGGTATCAAAACACTCCTCTCGTAAGAAAGTTATCAAAATGCTATTGTTGTTGTTATGAAGGATGTTCCATCCTGAATAAAATAGGTATATTCATTGTTGATTTTATGGGTTCCTATTATGATTATTCATTGACGATTGATAATAAATCGCATTTGAGTGATATACTTAAAGAGGTTGGTCAAGAGATGCATGAGAAGTTGAAGGCTGCTGAAGGCAAGTGTAAAAAATCAGAAGTTTCTATGGAGGAAAAGACATAAAATCCCAATGAATTAACTTTCCGAGTTACGAGATTGGGGTTATGCAGATCCAATGTATGCTTTTGATCTAGTTAATAAGTTATTGAAGTTGCTATTTTTCTATAACCTCTTTGTATGACTTTATCCTAAGATTTCGGAGTTATAGAAATACCGGGAAATGAAAAGGACACGAGAGATAAATCCAATGACAACAATCGTAGGACTTGATACTATTAAGATGCTTGATCAGTGCTCTAGGAAATTTGCTGACAACTTAGATAGGTAATATTTGGATATGATCGAAGATGATGTGCATCCATTCAAAATACTTACTGACTTTGAGAAGTTGTCTTAGTTTCCCTCGTTGGCTGAGCTCAAGGAAAATGAATATGACAAGTATATGGAGGATGAAGCTGAGATAATTGTGAGAGGACTAAGCTATGGTACAGGAGCTGATGAGAGACACAATGTCGTTGGAGACATAAATGTTTGGGCATACTAGTATGCCTGGTAATGCAAAGGGTCCAGGCGTAGATAAAAAGTTAGAATGATAGTTTGTGAATGTAATTGTTTTTTAGTCGTTTGGGGCCATATTTTTTGTATGTAATGGAATATTGTTAGTGGAAATACTTTTGGTGTTAATGTTTTTGTTGATTGCAATTTGAGTGTGTAAACTAGTAATGACAGGATGTGTTTCGTGCTATTCATGATGAAGCATTGATGAATAGTCAATTATGTTGCTGGCTGGTGATGTTCTAGGCAAAGATATGATCAATTGTGTCGTTACATTGGCATCATGATATCCCATTTTACACATCCAAAGTATAAGTTTAGTTTACAAAACTATGTTGCAAGGTGACGGAAAATGGGTATGATAAATATGAAAGAGATGAAGGGAAAAAATTTAGCGTATGCTATGTTGATTTTTCAAACCACTAATCTCGGGATACGTTTAATGGCGTTCACGATGTAGCATTGATGGTTGCTTCCTTGTATCACTAACTGGTGATGTCTCAGGCATATGTGAAGTCATGATCAATTACATCGTTGCCTTATCATCATGTTTTCCATTATTTGTGTCTGGGAAATATTATTTGTATGAAAATTTTATTTTGCATATTATGAAGATCGGGGTAGGGGTGTTCAACACTCTTGGGCTAGTCAGTTCCTAGGTGTTTAGGCAGAGCTGTAACACCCTCACTCCCATTTTTATTTTGGAGTAAAAATACTCATTATTTGCGCTAATAGTAGTTCCCATTTATGTTAACTTTTTGTGAAATAGGTCATTTTGTTTTCTCAGATCCCTTTTCCGCCAGTTGGTTTTTCGGGGATTGTGGGGGTTCTTTTTAATAATTGTTTGGTTCCAAATGCTTGTTGTGCATATATAAGGGCTTCCATCCCAGAATTTTTAAACGCATATGGATACTTAATTTGACAAGGTGTTTTCAGGAGTTTTGTGCTAAAATGAACGGTTATGCAAAGTGTGATTTTGACAACGAAGTGAACTTTGTTTTATTTAGTAATAAGAAAACTGGTTATGGTGAGGTGGTTCTTATGCAAGGGCTTTGTGGTCTTGTATATAACAATTAACATGCCATAATTGTACATGGAATGAAAGTGTAATTCGAAGGTGTGGTTGGTTTCAGTGATCTTCCCTTTCAGTTGTTGGAATTTAACTCAGCGGGATACATGTTGCGATTAAGGGTCCAAATGTGGAGTAACAACGTGGCCTTCAGTCTGTGGGGGAGATTCGACTCCATGTTTTTTTATCAAGGTACAATTGGGACGAAACTGAAAAATATTAAGATTGCAAAATCAAAGAAGGCTACAAATGACCATAGGAAAGGGAACTTGAATGCCAAAATCTTTATGAAGCTGGTAGATGGCTTATCTATCTTCTATAAAGTATAAAAGACTTATAGCCTTGGGCAAAGAAAGGCGAACATCTTCAGACAAAAACAATCTGAATATATTAATCAGTTAACCTTAATAGCTGAGGCAATTTCATGTTCTAATTCAACCACCACATCTCCGTAAGGAAAATGCACTAAGAGAGGGCAGAATCCTTCGACCTTCATTTTACCCTCTTTGATTCTCCTAAAAGAGTGATATTGAGAATCCCCTTGTAGTGTGCACGCGATGGAACTCTAAAAGAACAATACTCATCTTTGGAGAGATTGTCTTAGGCCCTTAACTTGCTCTTCCTCCACATAAAGAGACACAATGTGTGAAGAACCACTTGAATTGGATATGGTTTGGATTAGATGAAGGTTTGAAAAAGAATTAATTGTTGGGTTTCCTTCCTATTTCTAGAACTCTCTATTGATTGAAGACGGGGAATGTTTCTAGGACGATGAGGAAGGAATCTAGACTACCTCCTAGAAGGATCCAAGTATTTACTATGGTTCTTTGGGAGATGGAAGAGAATTCTGGAGTTTGTTTGGTTCACCAATAAATAGAGGTGTTGGAGAAAATTTCATCATTCATTCTCATCCATTCCAATCCATAGCCACTTCTATTCTTTCTAGTATGAGAGATCCACTTTTATAGTGAAGATCTTGAGAGAAATATTTATCCTCTCTAGTTAGTGATTATCCACCATTGTGTGAGTAGCCTTGTAATCCATCTTACATGGGTGAGATATTTTTAACCCTGCTATAGCCTCATATAGTGGAAAATTTGGACTACATAGTTTTGTGGCTTTTTCCGATTTGGGTTTGCTGCGTTACCGAATCTTGGTGTCCTTTTTTTTATTCTTCATCTTGATCATAAAAAGAGGTAAATATCAATTATTCCCAACTGTGGTATCAGTGCCAAGTTGATCAGAGTTAGTTTCTTGTGGCAGTCAAGATGGAGGCAAATATCACTCATGATGGAGAAATTTTCAAGCTCACAATGGAGAACTATGCCTATTAGAAGCCCATGATGGAGGATAATATATTTTGAAAATATTTGTATGAACCAATCATGGAGGAGAAGAACGAGAAAGAGTGGGAGCTCCTGAATAGAAAGGAGGTCGCCATGATTCTGAAGTACATTGATTGTAGTTTGTTTGATCATGTTTCTACATACACCAATGCCTTTGAGTTATGGACAAAACTTGTGTCCATGATTCAAAAGAAAACACCACGTAACAAAGCCCACTTAGTAAGGTGATTAGTTAAATTAGAGTACAAGGATGGAAAAAATATGATTGAGCACTTGAATAGCTTTAAGGGGGCTTGTGAGTTATGAACCAATTGGGAAAGATTGAGATGAAAACCAACTATGATCTGCAAGTCTTGTTTCTCCTAAGCTAACTTCCTGAAAGCTGGGACACATTAGTGGTCACACATAGCAACTCGGCTCCAGAAGGAAAGCTTACCGTGATGGCATCTCCGAAAACCTAATGAAGAAGCACAGAGAAAGGAACGTGGCACAACCACTTATTCAGAGGCCGACGAGATTGAGACTCGAGGTAGAAGTAAGTCATGTAGAAGATATAGAAGTGGCAGATGTGACAAATTACGAGGGCGGTCAAAGTCTTGTTCCCGAGTAACTTGCTACTATTGTGATAAGACGGTCCATAAGAAAGCTGAATGTCGCAATCTCAAGAGAGACCTGAAAAATGGAATGGTTAAACAAGACCAAATTGACCCAAAGAGAGCACTACTGTTGTTGCATCCGTAGTGTGAGGAAATGTCCTTATCATTGACGACTATGTCAATCTCACCTATGGTGATAACCTTAGGATCAGTGATTCTAGTGCCTCTTTCCATGTAACCCCACATGAAGGGCTCTTCTTGTTATATCATCGTGGAGATTTTGTTTTTGTGAAGATGGGAAATCAGGTCACTAGTAAGAATTTTAGCTTAGGCGACATCATCTTGAAGAAAAACATGGGATGTAAGCTCCAGCTGAAGGATGTGATATGTTCCAAAAATGCAGCTAAACCTTATCTCGGTAGGGAAGCTTGATGATGTTGGGATGACTAGCCACTTCAGAGATGGAAAATGGATGATCACAAGTGGAAACATGGTCATTGGTTAAGGAATAAAGGATATGTCTTTATATGTCATGCAAGGAAAAATCTGCAAGAGGGAGGGATAATGCTGCTCACCAGAACTTAAGTATGGAGTTGTGGCACAAGAACTCGACCATATAAGCAATCCTTGCCCAGAATATATCTTCTCAGATATAAAAGGTACAACACTTGACCATTACATTGATTGATTAGCTGACTAGCAACATAGAGTTTCTTTTGTAAGACCAGCATATCCACGTAGAAGAGAACATATTTTTATTTAGTCCAGATTGATGTATGCTCTATGACTGAAAGATCTCTTGGTGGTGCATTGTATTTTGTAAATTTAATTGATGACCATTCGAGAAAGGTTTGGGTGTTTTTGTTGAAAACAAAAAAACAACGTGCTTGAGGCATTCAAGGAGTTCCATGCAAGGGTGAAATGTGAGAAAGGAAATAAGCTAAATTTTGTTAGAGATGATTATGGTGGAGAATACCACGGTTCATTTGAAGAGTACTGTAAGTCCTATAGCATCCTACTTGAGAAGATGCCGCCAAAGACACCTCAGTTAAATGGAGTTGCCAAGAGAATGAACCCACCTTTGAAGAACGAGTTCGATGCATGTTGTCCAATGGCAACCTCCCTAATGCTTTTTGGGGAGAAGCTGTGAAGACTAGTGTTGATATCATCAACGTGTCCCCTTCAGTGCCCTTGGATGGAAGTATACTGGAGGAGATATGGTCAAAAAAAAGGTATCATATGACCATCTAAAGGTTTTTGGATTTCGAGCATTTGTTCACATCCCTAAGGATGAGCGGGCCAAGCTAGATTCAAAAATAAAGGAGTGCATCTACCTTGGCTCACCCAAAGATGATTTTGGGTATCAGTTATGGGATCCGACCTGGAGAAATATTGTTAGAAGCCTAGATGTCGTCTTTCTCAAAGACCAGACTATTAGCTATACTGCAAGATGTCACAAGAAGATTGCCTGCCAGTGGAAGGTTTTCTGCGTTCAGTCAATCTACGCAGAGTGAATCGGTCCCTAAGGAACCCCCGAAAGGGC
>JAULKM010131266.1:0-19434 GCA_032355605.1 Rubia tinctorum
AATTATGCATCACTAGACTTAAATGGCGCAGATTATGTCGCAATAGTTCACGACACATAATTTAGTGACACAAAATGTGTCCTAAAATTTACGGCACAACTGAAAAAAATGTGATGCAAAATTTGCTACATGGGTATACGTGTCATAATAAAGTGTGATGCAAACTATGTCGCAAATTAACATTTGCGACACGAAATCACTGATAAGCGACATAATTTCCATGTCGCAAAAGGTTCTGTTTGTTGTAGTGGATGAGTGTTGTCTAGTTAATTGATGCATTCTGTATTGCTCTAATCCGTTGAACATCATTTGACCTGCTACCCAACTTATCCACCAACACGGACTTAGTCAAGTGTGCATATGTTGAAGATGCTAGTTTGCCCAGCATATCTGCCCTTTTGTTCTGTGATCTCGGGACCCTGGTGATATCAAACTCTACAAATTCTGCTGCCAGGCTCCCGACCTTGTCCATGTACTTTATCTTTATCGGCTCTTTGGCACCTTACTTCCCGTTACATTGGTTTGCTACCAACATCGAGCTCTATGGGCCTATACCCTTCTTGCTCCCAACTTTTTGGCTATCTCCATACCCAAAATCAGTGCTCCATACTCTGCCTCATTGTTTGAGGCTGGGAACTTAAAACGACAGGAAATGGTTGCCGCTATGCCTTCCAGGTATGATATCATCAGGCCTGCACCAACTTCTTCTACTTTTCACACGTGTGGACCGGGTCTGCAGTTTGAGCGAGGTTCTATACTTCTTCCACTACTTTCATCTTTCCTTCCTTGGGATTTTGGATAGGAAGTCTACCATTATACGTCCTTTCATTGCTCTCCTCAGGGGTATTCAATGGCGTGTTATCCATGCTTCACCACCCATTTCAAAAATCTCCCTAACAGCTCTGGCTTTGTCAATGTTGCTTTCAGCGACTGGTTGTTCAATACTATAAGAGGGTGTGCCTGGAAGTACTACAACAGTCTCCTTGACGCGTGGACCAATGCTAATGCTAACTTCTCCAGACTCGTGTATCCCTGTTCCGGGCCCTGCAGAGCCCGACTCACGAAGTATAAGGGTCGGTGCACCTAGTTTTCTTCCTTGGATAGCGCACCGCTGATTGCTTCCTCACTCGCTGACACATACAGGTTCAAAGTTGATGTGCACCATTATGCATGCGTTAGCCGATGCATTCAACACATTTATTATCATATTTTATTTGGTTGATTGCTATTTTCAGTTAGGTTTGCATGACAAAGGATTTAGATGACCACTTTTTGGTTTTCTTGTCTAAATCTCGCCTTTTGTAGACTTAATTGAGACTAATGGACACTTGGTATTCACAGGCGCCTAGATCTTTCTCTTTGGTCTCAGTAGTAGGTTGACCGTGAGTGCCTTTTAATTTCCTTATAGTGGAAGGCCGTCCACAAGGATGGTAATAGATCGAAGGCCATTAAATTTAAATCTTTAAATCATGGTAGTAGAAGGAATTGGGACCAAGAAAGGCGGAATCAAAGTTCAAGAAGGCCAAAGAAGAAATAGAGGGATAGTTGTTCGAGATTACACGAAGTTCTGGGAAACATTTAAGAAGAGGCAATACTTTAGAGTGTGACCTTTAGATTTGTCTTCTTGAACGCTATAATATTGACTACAATAACTCCTAAATCGGAACAACGATTCACCCGTAGTTGAGCAAAGAAGTTACCTATGCGAACCAGCCACGACCGACTCTGACCGCACATGCTTAGCGTGGACCAAAATTTAGCACGACATGTGTAAAGGATCCTTGGCACTGCCAGTATCACCTAGCATGGGTTGTGCCAAAATGCGACACAAGGCTCGCCTCATTTCACTCAAAAAATGGCTAAATATGGGGTCGGGACGTTTCGTTTTACACATCCCATGCCATTTCATGTCACAAATGCCAAGACTAGCCCATATGGTGTGAATAATGGTGTGGGACATGCTGAGGTACTAAGAAAAACAAGGTTCTTACCGATGGGGCACTCGAAACGATGCATGGTGATCAGAAATAAGAAAACGAGGACCTGGTTGGTGGCCCGAATCAGGTGATGTGGGGTGCACCCAACACATCGATAATGACATGTGCTAGGACATGCGACACACACCAGTATGTCCACATGACCCGTGCTAGGGCAGGCACCCCACACCGGCACGTGCGCTCGCAGCTGCTAGGGTTTTTGGCCACTCTTTAGGCCTTTTTAGGCCAAATTCCTACTTGTATATTGATAACTTATGGGCCTAACGGGCCTAATAGTCCAGTAATTAGAAAGAAAATAGAGACACGTGACCTGTCTACCCATGGACGCTACCTGGGCACGGGGTCAGACAGTTAACATTTTGATGGGCGCTGATGGAACAACTCTAGTCCCATCAGCCACCAAACCACATATAACAAGGAAGAGTGTAAGACAGGAGGTAAGATTTTCCAATCAGTCTACTATTCACTTAGATACGCTTCTACATGATTTCAACGGCTAACGGGAGTGTCGAACCAGGCACAACCCTGGGCCTGCCTGCGTAACCTCTCTCTGACTGTCTTATAGGTTCAGGTGCATATTGGGCTGGTATGGATCATCGCTAGACATATTTCAAATTTTGGTATTAACATTGGCCCGTCCGTGGGGATCACAATAATCTTTTAGCATGTACGTAGCTTGGAGAAGATGGAGGCACGGATGCCAGAAAATATGTATAACCAGATGACGATAGAAGACTCAACACAGGAGGATGAACCCGCTCCAACGTTGACGCCAAAGGGAGAAGACACCAAATCCATATGATGGAGGAGGTGGCGAACAACTCAGAAATCCTTCAAATGATAATGAAGTCCCAAAAAGAGATGATGAACAGACTAAAGGAAATGGAGGACAGGCAGCCACGGTGGAGGAGAAATGACATGCACCCGATGAAGCTTTTCCCAGAACAAGAGGGAGATTCCGAGGCACCCACCAGAGAAGGAAGAGTGTTGTTGACAGCTCAAAGTCGACCAGGGAGAGAATAGTGCTGTCTCTTCGGGAAAAAAAGATGAGTTGGAGCTGAAGAAGCAGTGGTAGATCGCGATTGGAGAGAAGGTTATGTATCACTCCAGAGGAATAAAGAACAGACCGGATGAAAGGCACTACCAAAAGAAGAAGAGGGCCCAGGGAGGCAAGCTAGGGGTTCACCGTTTACCAAACGGATACAGCTGTTCACGGCAAACCCAAAGCTGAAAATACCAATGAACTTGGGTCAGTACAATGGCGAGGCGGACCCAGAGGACCATTTGCACACCTTTTGTACCAACATGGACACTTTTGCGATACCACAAGCCATGTCCGCGATACCACTGCGGACATGGTGTGGTTCAGGAACTTGAAAGATGAGATGATAGACAGCTTCGACCAGCTAGAGAAAAAGTTCTTAACCAGTTTCATGCAGAGGAAGAAATTTTGGAAGACAAGATCGAAGTTACTTACCATTAAGAAGAAATCAGCACAACCGCTATCAATGTACTGGGAGAGATTCAACGATGAAGCAAATCAGGTGGAGGAAAGAAGCAGCCAGTTTCTCATCGGCATATTCATGAACGGTCTCAGACACGAGTTGTTTTTGCGGGATTTCATACTGGACCCACCACCTACTATTGATGAGTTGATGAGAAGAGTTGGAAATTTCCATAGGGCAGATCTGGCAGATAAAAGGAGAAAGGAAGCATTGGGAGGTCATGGTTAGCACAAAGCTGAGAGTGACAAGTTGGAAGGGAGGATTAAGAAAGTGGGGGCTGATCGAACAGGCAGCAGGCAGATGCCGACAGGTACAACAGGTCAGAAAGAATTTTCACCCCTCTAATCAAGACGCCCAGAGAGATTTTTAGCCAGTACGTAGGCTGGGGAATCTTTGATGTTCCACCGAGGATGAAGATGCTGCTGGAGAAGAGGAATAAATCCAAGTTTTGTGAGTACCATGATGACCATGACCATAAAATGAACAACTGTATTCACCTGAAGCACAACATAGAGAATGCAGTGCAGAACGGGGAACTAGCACATTTGGCAAAAAGCGTGAAGGATCACAACATGGCTACCTACCAGGGCAAGAATAAGCATGGAGGTTTCCGTAAGCAGCGGGACAATCGAGGTAAGTCAAGGATCCCTGACAGGGAGCGGAGGTAGGATAAGGGAAAGGAGGTGGCCAGAGCCAAAAAAGTTGATGAGCAACGTAAAAGACAGAGAGAGAATACCCCCGGCAAAAGAGAAAGAGCAGCTGCGGTAACAAATATATATGCCATCACAAGTGGAACTGCAGGAGGAATGACTGAGTCTCAGCGAAAAGCAGCTGTAGGCAGACCCCACAGCCAACGCCGAAGGAAAGGAAGCTGGGAACAAATGAAGCAATAACGTTTGATGATAGTGACCCGATACCAGACAGACCAATAGGTGTAGACGCAGTGGTATAATGGACAAAAGGTTACATCGGGCATATATCGATGGGAGGCAGCTCCACAGAAATTATGTATGGGCATTGTTTTGAAAAATTGTATTAGAATTCCAGGAGAAAGTTGGAACGGACGAGATTTCACATATAGGACAATATGGCTGGAAGGCACCACACTCCTTCCGGTGACGGTGGGAGAAGGTGAGAGAAGTAAAAAGGTGGACATGGAATTCTTAGTCGTGAAGGCGAACATCCCCTACAACCTGATACTAGGCAGGACGACACGTAGATTGTGTAGCTAGCGTGCAGGAAATCGTAAGAACGAGACACGTGGCGGGGATCCAGAAAGGTAGCTTAACTGTCAATAGGTGCATTAATAAAAAGGATATCATGCATTGGCGGGCGGTTTCAAAAACCAAAAAAGGACCGTCAAAATACCCGGGACGCTACCTGTTCCCAGGGACACTACCTGGGATGCTACCTGCTCCTTGATAGTCGCACTTCAATAGTAAGAAAATCCAGGCTCCGACACAGCCATTGACCTGCATGTCCATCGATCTGGTCAGGCTATTTGCTAGGGGGACCTGATAACGTATGGGCCTAACGGGCCTAACGATCCAATAATTAGAAAGAAAATAGGGAAGTATGACCTGTCTACCCAGGGATGCTACCTGGGCTCGGTTTCAGGCAGTTAACACTTTGATGAATGCTGATGGGACAACTCCAGTCCCATCAGCCACTAAACCACATATAACAAGGAAGAGTGTAAGATACGAGGTAAGATTTTCCAATCAGTCTACTATTCACTTAGATACGCATCTACATGGCTTCAACGGCTAACTGGAGCATTGGAGAAGGCATGGCCCTGGGCCTGCCTGCCTAACCTCTCTCTGCCTGTCTTGTAGGTCTAGGTGCATATTGAGATGGTCTGGATCATCGTTAGACATATTATAAATTTTGGTATTAACATATATATATATATGTGGACCTTTGTCTGCTAGGGTTAAGTTTTATGCTCATTTTTAGATCTTAGTAGGTGGATTGAGAGAGAAAACACTGTCACATCTCTCTAGTTTATTTTATTTTCATCTTTTTATCTTTCTTTTACCTAAAAGTTTTGAATCCAATGAAATACTTGGGTTCAATGCATAGGGAGTAGGGATCTTACTCGGGGACTATATTTGTATTCATATGCTGATGTTTATTGTTTGACATGTCTAGATATACCTATTTCTATGTGTTTTGTGATCACTATGTTGGCTTGTTCTTAATAGTCTTATGAATTGCATGAAAGTCACACTTTGTTGGAACACAATCAAGTCTACCTTCATGTTGGTGCACTATTGCTACTCCTCGGTTAAGGAAACCTAGACGCGCTTGGGGTGCGATTGTCCGAAACTGGGCGTGTGCGTGAAGGTCACTGTTGTTAATCGTCACGATTGACCATGTATCTAGTTAGCCAACCAAAGAGGTCTGAAGGGTTGCAGGTAGAGATAGAGTAGGTAGCAAACTAGGGTTATTTTATTAATCCTAGAAGCCATGGATAATACAGCTACTTCCTTTGCCTTTCAAGGCCCAGGGGTAGTTTCGTTCGTGGTGTTCTGCCCGGGACTTAATCGTACAGGGAGAGAAAGAGACCCGCGCAATGTTCCATAGCCGTTGTGCACTCCCTTTGTTGCGGAGGCGATGCTAATGGAAGATTTGATGCGCACACCTCTATGTGACAGATAGGGGGAAGTTTTAACCATTGTCCGTACCACGTGACACAAACACTAGAATAGGGATAAGTTCTTGTATTTGATGGAATCGATGATTGAAATAATATTGACAATGTTATGCAAATATTACCCGAGTATTTTTTTATATAGTTTACTCCGTTGATTGCATGCTTGTAGTTGATAGTTGAAACCCCCTCTCTCAAATGGTTATTTTCACAACACTGTTTATTCCTTTCACGTGGTCAGATTGATGACCCGATCACGGTTGTGTTTAGTTAATTATTAGATTCCTAATATCTCTGTGGACGACCCTGGTACTTGCCATTATCTACCATTCTTGGTAGTATAGTAGTAGAAATGTGAGCAACATATAAATTCTTATCTTTGACTCATGGTCCCCTATTGAGTTCGTAGATCTCCCGTAAAATGGTTATTTATTTGCAACCTCGGGAGGGGGTGGGTCAAAAGTCTCTCCAATATTTGGGCTAGTTAAGGTTGGAAGGTCCTTCAGGTGAGCCTTAAGCTCTTCAAATGCTTTTTGTTCCAATTCTCCCCATTGCACCACTCCCTCTTTATCTTTGAAGAAATGAGATTATCTCTCTGCTGCTCGGGATATGAAACGGTTCATAACTGCTAGCTTCTCGTTCAAACTCTGCACCTTTTTCACTGTGCTCAACGATTTCATCTCTAGAATTAATTTTACTTTCTTGGGATTCATTCTTAACCCCTCATTCGACACTATGTGCCCCAAGAAATTTCCTGCTCCCACTCTGAATTGACATTTTGCTGGGTTCAGCTTCATCCCTGTCTCCCTGAATCGCATTAGTGTCTCTCTAAATCGCATCAGTGTCTCCCTGGCATCCTCCACAAAAGTTTCATACTGGGTGTTCTTCATCACTATTTTATCCACATACACCTCCAATTTTTTCCCAATTTGTCCCAAGAAGATCTTATCTAGTACCCTTTGGTACGTGGCTCTAGCGTTTCTCAGCCCTAAGTACATCATTCGATATCCAAAGGCTCATTTCTCTGTTATAAATGTAGTTTTTATACATCATTTTCTAACATGGGGGTTTGGTGGTATCCCTTATATGAATCAAGAAAACATTTAATGGGATAGTAGTTAAGGTCATCTACCTTTTGGTCAATGACCGGTAGTGGGTAACAATCCTTGGGGCAGGCCTTGTTCAGGTCCATGTAATCCACGCACATCCTCCAGCTGTCGTCTGTCTTTTTCACCAACACATGGTTTGCTAGCCACATTGGATAAGAGACTTCCTGCAAGATCCCCGCTGCAACCAACTGGCTCACATCCTTATTAACTGCCTCGTTCCTTTCTCTGCAGAGCATTCTCCATTTATTTTTGAAAGGCTTATGGGATGGATTTACTTTCAGCTCGTGCCAGCCAACTTCTTTTGGGAATCCGGTCATATCCTTCAGCTTCCAGATAAAAGCTCGCTTGTTCTCCTTCAACACCTTCATAAGTTCATCCTTCATATCAGGCGAGAGAAATGTTCCCACCTGCACTGACTGGTCCCCACTCAGTTGTTCTGCCTGCCCTTGATCATTCTAACAAGTCTAGCTCTGTTGATCTGCCTCTTTTGGCTCTTCCCTTCATCTTCTCGCTTGCTTGCTGAAAGCAATTCTATGATGCTCTCTCGCCTTTTGCTAGTCTCGTCTGATTGTGGCCACTCCTCCTTTGGTTGGGAACTTCAAGAGCAGGTGTAGGGTTGCCACTATCCCTTTCAACAACGCTAGGGCTGGTCTACCCAGTATCAGAATTGTTTGGGCTGTTTGCTTTCAAGACTATGAATTCTATATCCACAGTCTTACTCTAGCTTCATTCTCCCACCGTCACCAAGAGGATAATGGTACCCTCAGGCCACACTGTTCTATCTGCGAGTCCACGAACAGGGTGTCAGTTATTTTTAGCTCCCTCTTCGTGTTCTCATCTAACTTCTCAAAGAAGTGCCAATAAATAAGTTCCTTAGAGTTTACACCATCCACATACGCTCGGTGGATCCTCTTGTTTATCACCCTGACCATTATCACCATTGCATCACCACCAGTCGACCTGTCTAGTATGGGTCATCAGCGTTAAACGTTATCACCTCATTTTCACCCAACTTACTATTTACCGACGTTGGCTGTAGTGTCAACCTGCAGTGTTCCTTACGCTAAGACTCAGTCCTTCCTCTGGCACTTTCGCCCGTGATGGCAAATATATCTATCACCGTTGCTGCTCCACTGTCTTCCACTGGGGTGTTCTCCCTCTACCTTTTGGCTCGCTCTTCCCCGACTTTGACCCTAGCAACCTCCTTTCCTTTGTCGTGCCCTCTCTCTCTGTCAGGGCTTCTTGCTCTACCAAAAATGCCGTGTTGCTTGCAGAAGCCTCTGTACTTATTCTTGTTCTGGTACGTGGCCCTATTATGAGCCCTTATATTTTTCGCCAGGTATACACAGTCTTCTATGTTGTGCCTAAAGTGTATGTAATCATTCGTGTCATTAGCATGGTTATCATGGTAATGATAAAAATGATTCTTGTTTCTCTTGCTGGGGTTTGCCTTTATCTTTGGTGGTACATCCTGTATATTTTTCCCTGTGCGCAGGGTGAAGATTTCCTTGGGTATCTTGATGAGGGGTGTGAAGGCCCTCTCCTTCCTTTCAAATCTGTTCGACGGCTGCTGGGTGTTTGCCTTGATGCGTCCTCCCTTTCTCACCCTTCCGTCTCGTCATCGTCAGCCTTCTACTGACCGTGACCACTTTGCGTCTCTTTTTTATCACTAGGTCGGCCCTGCTGAAGTTTCCAACTCTCCTCATTAACTAGTCGATTGTTTTTAGTGGGTCCTTGCTGCATTCCCTCAACAACAGTCGTGCCTCAATCTATTTATGAACGTGTCTATGAGGAACTTGCTGCTCGTGTCCTCCACTTAGTTTGCCTCGTCATTGAACCATTCCCAGTATGCTGACAGCATATCTGCCAATTTTTTCCTGATTGCTAGAAGTTCAGACCTTGTCTTCTTAAAATTCTTCCTCTGCATGAAGCATGCCAGGAACTTCTGCTCGAACTGACTCAAGTTGTTGATAGTCTCATCCTCCAAGTTCTTGAAACACACCCTGAATTTGGCTGTCAAGGTGGTTGCAAACACCTAGTACTTGATGGCCTGTGATATCGCAAAAGTGGTCGTGTTGGTGCAAATGTGTGCAAGCAGTAATCCACCGAGCCTGCTTCATCGTTGTTTTGCCCTAGGTTCATTAGTATCTTTAGCTTTAGATCAATCGTGAATAGTTGTATCCTCCTGGTTGACGACAATCCCCTGCTTTCCTTCCTCCCCGACTCTTCCTGCCTCTCTCTCGACGGGGCCTTGACCTTGGCATGTTCCTTCCCCCTAAGGAGTAGTACGTAACCTTCTTTCCACTCGTAGTATGCTACCATCTATCCACCCTTGGCCAGGGGCTTCCTTCATGAGGTGGTCATGTTGTTTGCGTTCTTCGTCATGCTCCGAGTTATCTCCGACCCCGCTTTCCTCAACTGGGTGCCTCGTTATCGCCTTCCTTCTTTAGAAAGAGCTCGGTCGGCTGCACATCATGCCCTTCCGCTTTGACTTTCCCTTCTCTCTCTCCTCCATCTCCTTCAACCTCTTCATCATCTCTTTCTGCGATGCCATGATTGTTTAGAGTATCTCCAAGTTATTTGCAAGATCTAAGACAATGTGAAGCTGGTGTCATTCTCCCACCAGCGTCAGTATCGGGGTGGATTCCTCCTCTAAGTGCGTCACATCCTCCATGACCATTTGGATAAACAGGTTTCTTGTGTGTGGTTGTCCTTCCATATTTCTTGAACTACGCGGATGCTAAAATGATGAAGCGATCCCCATAGATGGCACCAATGTTAATGCCGATCCACTATGTATCTAAGCCTACAAAACATACAGATTAAGGTCACACTCTGACCCTTCGGTCAGCCATGTTTGCCGTGTAGAGGGTATTGAGTGAATAGTGTTATGGTTTTAATCTCTTACCTCATGCGCACATTTTTCTCCCTAGATATAGGTCTCAGACGGCTGATGTGACCAATCCGTCACATCATGCTTTTATTCATTATTCCTTCTCCAGCAGGCTTGGCCCATTTGCTTGCCCATTATGTGGGTCGAATGGCTGGCGTGGACTGATCTGTCCCATACCTTATCATACACCGTACAAGAGCAAAACTCTTCCAAGCTAAGCTGTTTTGGCAAACCATTAAAATAGTTAATCAAAGGAAACAATCATTTAGTATTATCCACTTTCGCTTGGTATAATCGATCCATCTCATGACGATGACAACCAAGACCTCGCTTTTACATCTAACATAAGTGGAAGTTACGTACACACCCTGGATTAGACAATCACACTGCTCAAACCCGAGATACTTTTTTAGATCACATGCATCATCCTCAATATTAGCAACAAAATCGCAGAAACCTTGAGTCTGGTGAACTAATGCTCTAGCGCACCTAGGGATTCCAAAACCATTGGCCTTCAAGTGAGAAATTTCATGACGTTGTCGCAACAACTCCTCCTCAGACGCACGAAGATACTCATGCATCTTCTAAAGTTCAACCTTAAGGTTACCAAGACACTTAAATAATGGGTTCAACTTCCCTCAAGCGAAGCCATACAACAGATAAATCATCGACAACCTATGGAACACCATACAAAATATCACAACAAATAAACATTAGGCCTATACAACCGAGCAATCACCCGTTAAAATACCAAGGTGTAACGATGCAATACATCTTGGTCATCGCACTCACGTAAAGTAATAGCATTCCCATCATCAACAAGATATAAAGATCGCTGTTTCTTCTCAATTTTTTTGATAAAATTAGCAAACGAGTTGATAGTAACCATTTGCTATACTACTTTGCAATGGCCCAGAACAAGGCACACTCCTAATTACCCAAGCCATATCCCTGGGCGTAACTGGTGAATGAAGGCTACTGGACGCATCACTTTCATTCTTATGACCCAACTTATTTTGAGTAACAGCAGCTGATGGCCCAAAAAAATAAATTTTGGAGTGGCCTACTTCTTTAAAACAGGTACCAAATCCTTATAGTTCATCAAAAAACTGAGAAGGTACAAATGACTGGAGAAGAAGGTAGATATACCTAGATTCTGGAAGCAAGGCACAATTAATCACCACCAATAGCAGTAAGCAAAACAATCCTATGATCCAAAAGATGATATTTACCAAATCAAAAAACCCAAGGCACCAATTCCCTTATATAATAGTGGCACAATTACCAAAGTGCCTAATCAACGCAGCCGAAACCGAAAAGTCAAAAGGTAAGACGTGTTTCGAGAAACTAGAGGTACCTGGTTCATAACACCCCAATAATGATCACAGCGAACACATGACATATAACTCAACAACCTCGATGAGAAGGAAATCATTTTCTTGTAGGAATGTGATGTTGTACGAACGTGCAAAGGGCTTCGCTACACTGAACCAACACAGGTCGAAGAACCACAAAGTCTAGGCCATAGCGGTAATACATAGTATCCTAAACATCATTCGCCTTCTACATTCGACCTATACGTTGTAAAACCTTATCCCTCTGCAGATAGGGGGGCTTATGGTATATGAAATGTAAGTAACCTGATGAGATGAATGAGCAAGGTGCCCACTCCAGCACACGAGGGTGGCACCTCGTAGTATCTATCAAAAAACAATCCGTGAAGCACACAATAAGTTGTGACTTCATGGGATCATTCCAATAACCGCAATCTAGAAATTGTGACCCATCACAGTTACCAAGTCAGTACTTGAAAACGTGCCTTACGTGGGCATGAACTACCATGAATGTAGGGAAACAAACCCTATAAATAGGAAAGGGACGAAAGAGTCAAGGTAAGTAAGAACAAGAACCCCGACTCACATAAAACTGAGAGATACTTACTTTGACATTGGAGCACAATTCCGGATCTAATCCGGGAGGTTTTTGAGGGAGCAACAATATAAGAATCACGCCACCAGAGGTTAAAACACACATATTCATTTAGTATAATGTTTGAGAAACCATCCTAGCCATGATCCTGGAAATAGCGTAAGCTGTAAGCATAGTCACATTTAGCAGAGGCAATAAAAAGCCCAAGGTTGAAATCGTGTGTCAAAAGCAGAATCCACCTTTTACATGGACATAAGTTATCTCACTCTTAAGCATACACAATGTCACGACATAAGCTTTCACCATTTACTCCGACAAATTTAGAATTTAAGCATTTAGCGTAGCCATAATCACATGTATCCTGCATAAAGAATACCGAAAAGAATAACTCACCAAGACAGAATGTTATGAATCTAAGTATTCAGAGTTACATGCATATATCCCTGAGACTTCCCCGATTTTAATTATGAATTTGGTTGAGGCTATCTGTAAGTAAGAACACAAAAGGAGCATCCATATCATATACAACAAATCATAATTAACTTCAAACAAAGGCAATAACAGCACTCGTAAGTCATCGATCTAGCAAGTCTCTGACTTGTTCTTTATGTATCTTCATAAACCTCATTCTCCATACATGACTACCAACCCAGATGAGTCACCATCTAGAGGAAAAGCCCCCTGAATCCATTTAGTGCACCTGTAAACAGTGATGAACATAAGGTTTTTTTTACATGAGGCAGAGTAGCAGTAAAAACATCACCGAGAATAAGACTGCTAACTGGATCCATGGCTGGAGGGGATCGTCCCCCTCATATTCATCGAGGATTCAATTAAGCCCATGTCTTAGTTGGTAAAAAAACACTTAAAACCATAATAAAGAAAGCCTTAATCGAGAGAAGGTAAAATATAGGTTTAAATGTGATTAAATCTATTCATATATCAGGTATGCACGTAAAACAACTTACTGCGAATGCCTTGTCCGATTTAATATGTCTGGGTGCCCCTAAAATGATCAAACCTTCAACACCTGGAATTTGTAAAGGTATGTGAGACTCGACAAATTCAAGTTAATATCAACCACAAAAAGAGTTGATAATCCAACTTCCTTTTCAAGAAAATTATACCTGCCAGGGGGTGGTTGAAAATAAGGAAATTTCGATGAAAGTGAAGACGTACATATTATACATTACACAATATCAGAATCTAAACAAATGGGGGATGATTTTATTCATTAATACATCAAGCATTCAGTTCAATCATTTCCAAAAAGCTATATGGTGAAGAATAGTGTCATTCTAGATAGTCATGAGATTCAAAACTCATTACTTTGAAACTATAATGCCTAAATAATCTTTATTGGACCAATAGAGAGAGTTACCTGAAGGGTTGCCACTTTCTTTTTGAAGAAACTAACCAATTCAAGACAACCTTTGATCAAGAATTCAGGAGTGTAAACCCTTCCTCTTGGACCAGTTGGAAGATTCTTTGGAGTATACTTCCCACTTCCCAATCATAATTCCTGCAATAAAAAGACCAACATCCTTCTACAATGCATGTTTTAATTAAATTTAAATGATTTTGGCTCAGAAATTCCTATAATTCACACCTGTCCACTATTTCCACAGAGGAAATTATCCAAAAATCAAAGGTAAAGTCCAAAAGTAACTTTTTATTGTGTAACTTTTCATGACAACTGGAGTCATACCTTCTTCTCCAAATGATCCATTTGAACAAACTCGGCCCACATGGCAATGTGAAACCAATTTATGAAAGACAACATTTCTAACCGACAGGTTCTAACACCAACATGATATAAAAACATCAACACCAATAGGAACTAACACGTCTTTAATCATTTTAATAGATTTTGATTACCTAGTGCAAAGGCAGCTACATATACAATCCTAGAGGTCCACAATCTCCCCACCACACAGGTGCTTGGACATGCGTTTGATCCCATTGATATAGAGAAGTTGAACACACCCATTGCAGAGGACTAACATGCGGCAAATTGGTTTAAATATCAAGAACATCAGTGACTTATTCCAATCCTCCTCATAATGCATATCAACCACATAATTGAAAAGAAACAAAAAATATCTCTAAAATCCTTGCACTAAACGCATACTCATCAAACACGAAGTGAGAAAATTATAAAACAATGATCCAGCAAATTTCTTCTTCTTTTTGAAACCATCAGTCCCGAGTTTGCTCTCCAACAAGTCAGTTTCCTTCATCACAAAAAAAGTTGAAACAAAACCATTCAACTGTTATGATTTGGTTAGTAATAAATAAACATGATCTTCAATATCAAAGTTTCTAAAATCAGTGCAAATAGAGTGAAAGCTGCATTCGTTTAGAATGTGTTTTCTGTCACACCATGGATTGGCAAGACATGAAGAACTTGAAAAAAGAACGGGATGAGAAGAAGTGGAAGAAGAAACTGAAGCCACTAAAGTTACTTTAGATAGCATAAATAGCAGGTGATGAAGATCTGTTTGGGTTTGCTAAGTGAAACTGCTTCAACACGTTACTGTTGCCCAAAAAAGTACTAAAGATAACCTAAAGCATTTGGGTTACCGTTACTAAACGAAAACCTAGAATAAGAACATATATAGAGCAAATTAACCAGAAATTCCTAAAGAACAAGAATTCAGAAGCCATGAGACCTAACTTGTAGTAATAGTTGCGCAGATGCTTAAGCTAAATTTCTTTGGACCCAACTGGCTTAGTGAAACCGGAAAACCCACAAGAGTAATTCTCAACTCAAGTAAATCACCATAAAATTTAAGCCTAGACCCTAAAGGACCTCACGATGGAATAGTGCAAAGTAAGGGCTGATAAGGAAATTTGAAATGAGACTTAAAAGGAAAAATGAATGAGAGCAAGTAATATTGAACTGAACTAACTTTAAAAGGGCAAATATTGAACTAAGCCGCTTCGCTTATCAAGTATTGCAGCAAACAAAATTTTCTAAATATGATTACTACTTGGAAGAGAGAAAACTCTTATTTAACTATCCAAAATTTGATTAGAGAAAGCTTTAAGAGCATTGAATATGACCAAATAAACAGTATTCTTGAAAGTAATTCAGCAAAACTCAGCTGAACCTTTGGGGCCAAAATCCCCAAAAGCCACAACTTCAATCACCAAAGCCTCTGGATCACCAACCCCAAATAGAGATGCATATGCACCTTTACCTCTACATCCACCCTTTCTTTCAAGGGAAAGAGACGTGAGCATTGTTAAGAGTCCACGTTGAAGGTAGACAAAGCTACAACTTAATAAATAAGATCACGAGCCATATCTGCATAGTATCAATTGGTTTTACGGTGGAATTTCATAACTCAAATACACATTAACATAAAACCAATACAAGCCACACAGATCCCTTAAAATCCCCACAAGATAAGAAAGGAATAAGTACCTAGCTTTATTGGAAGCTCAAAAATGTAGATTATCTCACATTCCCGATGAAGTACCCGCCCCGGGTTGGCATGAAGGCAAACACCCAGTCGGGAAGCTAATCTAGCATGACATTGAACTTGTTAACTGCGGTGTGGGAGTATTCCTCCGCTTTGTAACAGTAGGTGTCGTTCAGCTGCTTGATGTCGAGCCAGAAGTAGGATCTCATGTGGTAGCTTAGAGCGTGGAGGCGCTTGACGATTCTGTCACTGAACTCTTTTCCTTCCGCGTCATTCTTGAGCAGAGTTTGTCTAAAATAGCACAATCTTATGTAGTGTAACGGTGATAGTGAACAATTAACAAGATATAAAATATGGACTAAAAAGCTCAATAATCCAATTACCAAGGAGCAAAAAGCCAATATTCCCAGTGTCATTTATATTCCCTTTGGTTGACTAACACTTTTTATTAATCATAAGATACAATACATACAAAATACTAACTTTTTGTCATCATATTTTTTTCAGTCACACTTTAATTTACTAATCACAGAATAATGTAAAACACCACACATCAATATTAGTTATAAAAAAATATATGTAGAACTCTTCAAAAAATGGAGATGGAAAAAAGTACTAACCATTCTACGATCAATCATGCAACATCTATCAGCGCAGAGCAGAGTTGGAAATGTATCAAACCCCTCCGAAAGACATAATGTCAAGATCAGAAGACACCCTCTGGATCACCTCCATTTCAACCAGGGAAGTATCCCCCGTGGACTTGGTATATGCACGGAGCAAAATGATCCACCAGAAACCCGAGTCCACCGGAGCCACCCTCCCGATGGCTGCTTTTCCCAAAGTAGCAATTAGTGTCTCCGTGTTTCTGACAGGGTTATGGAGTACCTTAAAACTTGTTGGAAGGACATCGTCCCCTAGCTTGAACTGGTCGACCCTCTTCTCCCATGATTGGATGCGCAGAGTTTTCCGGATGAAGTTTTTTACTATTTCTGCCTCTTCGTTCATTAAGAATGCCAGAGCACTAGGCACAAAATCCCTCACAAACAACTGCCAAATTGGTAACCAGAGTTAAAATTGGCACCGGTGAGAACTAAAATTTATCCCAAATCCTCACTCTGATCGAAAAGCAGGATTAGATTCCCGAAAGAATGAAAAATACATATTCGAACTCCACCAGAAAGCATGACTGAAACAAGTCCTGAAGTCCACAGCCAAGAGGGCTATTACCCTAACTCAGATATAAGCAGAGGGATGATGATTGAAGCGTCACAGATGTGCGGCTGTGTCAGATGTGGCAGAATTCTGACAAATTCCTCAAATTCAGGAAATCTTTGGCAATTTGAAGTTGTGGCAGATGTGAGGGGAGTCTGACAAATTTACAAATTTCAGAAATTTCAGGAAATTGTGGCAGATGCAAGTTGAATTTGAGTTGGGCAAGAATTCAAGATTAAGGAAATAGTCCCGCAGAGAAAAAAGACAAACTAAAACTTAATAATATTTGCACAAAAGTCCTTGGTCAACCAGGAGACAAATGTCTTGCATTCTTGTGCCATTATAGATGATAAAATGCATATAAGAACAAGTTGGAGGTCTTCAAAACAAATAATTAAAATAACTCAGCTGGATGGATCTCATGTATCCGTTCAGTAGCTGTGCCACACGGTTTTATGTACTCCTTCCGTTAAGTTAAGTTTGACAAATTTTTTAATCAGTTTTCTCAAATTAGGTTTGACCATAAATTTATTGTAATATATAAGTAGTAATATTATCATGTGAGATATCGTTGGATTCTTCGTAGCATGTAATTTTCAAATACTAAAATTTTAGATGATATTAACATATGTAGCAAAAGTTAATAATTGTCAAACATGTCTTGAGAAAGGGTAGTAAAAAAATGTGTCAAACACTGATGAACTAGAGAGTACTACATTCACTTCAACAAACGATGCCGTTCTGCTTTGAAAAAAAAATGAAATTTATCAAAGAAAAAGTAAAAAGTTTACAGCTGTATCGTCTTCTTCGTTGAAAAGTCCCAAGTTTGAGAGCACTCATCGAAACCCTAACTTTCCCGAACCCATTTCGGAAACGGATCCACTCATAGGAAACCCTAACTTTTCCGAACCAGTTTCGGAAACGGAAAATCCCTCTATAAATAGATACCCATCCCCTCACAGAAAACCCAAACTTTTCCAAACCCAATTCGGACACGGGAAAACCCACCCACTCACAGAAAGCCTAAAATTTCCAAATCCGTTTCCTAAAATTTCCAACACCAATTCTATGGCGGTGGCTGCAATGTCTTCGGCGGAGAGGATGGAGGTGAAGAAGAGCATCCGTCATCTGTTTGTAAGCAAGGTTTCATCAGGCGACACTTCAGCCTTGGCGAAAATCGGTATCTACGGCGAGTCGATCGATGAATTAAACATGGATATATTCAGCGACAAAGTGCTGGTTCTTCTGAATCAGGAGTTGAAGAAAACCAGCGACGAACCAAATCTTTATCTTCAAGCCGAGTTGTTAAAGGCCCGGTTTGCAAAGACAATCTCGAAATCAATTGATGCGCCGCCTCAACAGCAGCGACCTAACGGGAGGAGAAACTGGGAGGAGACGAAGAAGGAGTTGAAAAGGATTGAGATCGAAAGGGAAGACGGAAGGAGAAACCTGGAGGAGAAGAAGAAAGAGTTGAAAAAGATTGAGATCCAAAGGGAAAACATCAGAAGGGAGCGCGATCGTCAACGAGATGTCGATATCGACAAACAAAGGGCAGAGGCAAGGAAGGCCATCGAAAATGTGCAGAAAGTTGATGATCAACAAGATGACGAGAGGGCAGCGGCAAGGATGGCCATCGAAAAGATGAAGAAAATCGATGGTCTTAGCTGGCCAGAAGACAATTTCAAAGTCATGAGGGACTTTGAGTTGCTTATCAACGGCGGTCGATATCACCCCTACCGTTGATTACTACCCATTCTATCCCGGGATCCTGTATTTTCGTAATTTTGTGTAGTAGAACGACTGATAAGATCTGTAGTAGAACCATTGATGATGTTTGTGTAGTAGAACCATTGACAGGATTTTGTAATAAAACGGATGACTGTAATTTGTAAAGCGGTGAACTATTTTTTGACGGAGGATATAGAAACCTTGTTTCTTCCCTATTTGTTTTCACATATTACCTACGGATTAAGCTTTGCAGCTACTTTGTTTTCTCAGTTTTGAGCTTCTTTTGCCTGAGGAAGAAATTGTCTGTGTGGTTTTGGATAATTCTAGAATCCTTGTGCTGTTAACTTTTCATGCGAGTTTGCCTTTGATCCTCTCAGTTCTGGAGAATCAGACATCATCTCTGATTGAAGATGGCACAGGGAGGGGCTAAATCAGACACTATGCTTCTGAAAAATTAAGGTTTATCACGCTAAATGAAGTCCTTGGTTGTTTTAGTACTGATTTATTTGGTAATTGAACGTAGCTCTCTTTGGGAGTTTTTCCCAAGAATGGTGCTATTCCGAAATGCGCACCCAACATTTATATTTTTTCCCGTTGACTTACATTAACATAATTAACATAATGCGCGTTTGACCGGTCGTTTAGCTTATTCATCCCCTGCGCATTTCCAAAATGCGCACGTTGACATGCATAACGCGCATTCCGATATTTTTTTAAAAATATATAGAACCACATTCCGAGATTTTTTACACACAACGCTATCTACACAGGCGCGTGTAATCACGTGGCTACACTGGCGCGTGTAATCCACGTGTGGCGCGTGTAATCCACGTGTGGCTACACATAACCGTAAGGATTTTCAACTAAAAATAATATGAATTTTCAACTAAAAACGTGTTCATATAACTTGAAAAATAATATTATAATATTTTTATACAAATAATTATAATTTTATAATTTTTACTTTGAAAATAAAT
>JAULKM010131292.1:0-19433 GCA_032355605.1 Rubia tinctorum
CGGGCCGGAGAGGAACGAGGCGCGGACTGTACATGGGCAGAAAGAGAGGTCCAAAATCAGGGTGGTGAAAGGGAGAGAAACGCTGGGAGGTCTGAAATCGGGGCCGAGAATGGGAGAGAAACACTCGGACTGCACAGGAGAGAAACAACGGGGCAGAGGAGGGATCCGGCGGGAGACAAAACGGGGCGGAGAAAGGGAGAGAAACGTCGGGAACAGATGTTGTCCGGTCGGAGAAACGGCGGGGCGGAGGAGGGATCCAGTGGGAGAGAAACGGGGTGGAGAAAGGGAGAGAAACGCCGGGAACAGTGGCTTCTCGGTCGGAGACTCTGGGCAGGAGAAATGAAGAAAATTGGAGAAAATGGGGGGAGATCGGGGAAAGGAGAGAAACGGCGGGGCGGAGCAAGGATCCGGCGGGCAGAGGAGTGGAGAAAATATGTTCAGATCTGGAGGCATGAAATTAATTTCGTACAAGAGAGAAATGAGAGGAGAAATGAGACCAAATAATTAATTTCATTAAACTACAAGGACCAAACAATAAAATTATAATAATGGGGGTAGGTTGGACATTTTACCTTCAAAATGGGGTTAAAGGAAGTAAAACTGGGGTTGCAAGAAGCAGGTCCGATATAATCAATAGAATCTTCGAATGTATAGTGTATAGAAGTTGGATGAGCCCTAAACTCAAAGATCATTATGCTAGGATGATGTTAGAGTTTGTATAGCAGTGGAGAAGTGTTTCTGGGCGCTGAGATGATGTATTGAATATTTGGAGTGTTTTAATGAAATGATTTATATGTTTCCAAAAAAAATAAAATGAGGGGGATTGTTGTTGGACATTTTCAATATTCGAAAAGACATGACTATTAAAATGAAGGTGTGAACATTGTTCATCACCCATAGATATGACGTCAAGTTCTCAAATGGTACATGTCATGAAAAGATGTGTTATTTCATCTTAGAGGTTGTAAGGGTCCCCAAAAACCATTTGCCTATAAATAAAGTAGTTGTCTTTTCTTTGAAGGATTCAACCAAAATACAAGAACACAGGAAGAAAGTATGAGATATGAGAGAAACTCACAAAAAGGAAAAGAATGATAATGTATTTTTTAATAAGAAAAATAATATTATAAAATTAAAGATTAATTATAATAGTATTATGTGAAATATTATTATATTTGTTGTGAAGAGCAACGCAATAGAAGACAACGGGCATTTCCTCTTTCAAATGCTTTTACAATTACATGTTATACTAATGACCATTGAGCAGTCTCATTTCAGAGCAATATTTTGGCAATAAAACAAAACAAAATGAAATGAAATTAGTATTTATTGTCTATGAATATATGATAATATTGTTTTGTATATGCCGTTCATTCTTAGTTTGCGAGATATATTGTACCTCGAGTTCATTGTTAACTCCCTCCGTTCCAGTCAAATTTGTATATAAATTTTTTCAGTCTCCAATGAATATGTTAATTGTAAATATCTGTAACTACGTACAATAATTACACATAAACAGGTAATATTTAAAAACTACATGTTACGACGAATCTAACAATATCACGTATGATGGTATTATTGTTCATGTATCTATTCGAATATATGGTCAAAGTTCGACAACGTCTCATAACAAAGTCCGTATAATATCTCATACCCTTTCTCCATTAGTTAACTTTGACTGAAAAAGGATTATGTAAAGATTTGGTTAGGACAGAGAAAGTACTAAAAATTTTACTTGCACAAGTCTAATATATGAAAAAGTCTTGTGTAAAATCGTCTCATAGCGAGATCGGGGTTTAAATTGCAATTTATAGGAGTTTTTGATGGACTTAGAGTCAAATTAATATTACCTTTTTAGGGTATTATTTAAAAATTCATAGCAGTTTGGGGATAAACTGCAATAAATTATAAGTTTCATCTTCTCCAGTGAACCAATCAGACTCACAATTTTTTAAAATCATTTTTCCAGTAGTGTTCAAGCTTCATTTATCTTCATTTATCGCCTCTTTCAACCTCCTTTCTTCGCCACCGATAACTGCCTCCTTCCGTCAATTTCGTCGGCTCATATTGAAGGGCTTTCGCCGGACCTGAATGGTATAGATCATCGTCAGGAAACATGGTTTTGTAGCGATGAAGATGACAAAACCGAACAAGTTTTTCGATGGTGAAATGAAAATTAGGGATTGAGAATGTCGGAATGAAAGTAAGAACTGATGACGGGTTGCAAATTGGACTCCGACAAGGTCGTTTCATACGGAGGACGGGATGATGAGGTCGGTTTGGGGTGGGGAAGAGGATCAGGTTGGGTTGGGCGGCGGCACAATCAGGTAGGGTTAGGGTTTAGTTAGTTTTTGGCTCAGATTTGTATTTTGAGTTTGATTTTAATCCATAGCTTTAATTATTTGATTTTCAAAATTATTTATGATCATCTTCCAATATATTACTTTCATGTTTTATGTTTTTTACATGATTTTAACTTTAAATGTTTTTCAAATTTAAACTTGTGATGATTTTGAAATTTGGGATCATGTTTTATTGTTGTTCTTTGTTATTTTAGAATTTTGATTTTTTATAGAATTATGATGACAATGCAGTTGTTTCCTTTCATATTTTACAATTTTAGTGTACTCTTTTAATCTGATATACATACATATATATATATATATATATATATATATATTATATTATATTTAACCATTTTCATTTGATAGGTACGTTTTAGTGTTTCAATTTAAAGTTTTTCTACCTTAATTTAATTTATATTTTGGTTTATGTTTATCTATGCCAATAAGATGTGAAATTTTCAGTCTATAGTTCATTAGTATTATTTTTACTTTTTAAAATTATTGCATTTTAAATATTTTAAAAATATTTCATATTTAATTTTAATTTTAAAATCGATGTTTAACAATTTTAATTTGATATAATGTTTATTCCGTGTTTAACCATTTTCATTTGATGTTATTAAAATTAGTGTATCTTAATTTTCCCCCATTATTCCACGTGTACTTTTAATATTTTAATTCGATTACTATTTTTATTTGATACTTATATATTTTTATTCCATGTCTAATCATTTATATTTACTATTTACACATTAGTATTTTAATTTATGTTTTACTATCTTAATTAATTTTGTTTTTATAAAGTGGTGTATTAATTTTCTAAAAGTATTTTCATACGTACTTTTAATATTTTAATTCTATGTTTCACTATTTTAACATCGCATAATGTTGATTCGATGTTTAATTTTCCGTTGATGTTATTAAAACTAATGCATTTTACACTTTTTCTAACATTCCACGTGTACTTTTAATATCGTAATTTGATTTTTTACTACTTTATATATATATATATATTTTATTCGATGTTTAACTATTTTTATTTAATATTTAAATTTTAGTATTTTAGTATTTTAGCTTTATGTTTTACTAATTAATTTGATTTATATTTTATTTATAGAGTAAAGTGCATTCATATCCCCTACTTTCTTGTTTAGTGCACATATACCCCTTAGTTTTCGAAAATGCACATATTCCTTTTTACCTTGTTTAGTGAACATATATCTCTAGTTTTACAAACGTCGGTCTCCGGCGACAGGGGTATACATGCACTTTGAAAAAAAGGGTGGAGTATATGTGCACTTTCGAAAAACCGGAGGGGGTATATGCGCACTCTCAAAAAATTAAGCGGTATATATGCACTAAATAAAGAACTCGGGGGCATAAATGCATTTATCTCTTACTTATATTTGACCATTGTAATACAGTGTGTACTTTTAGTGTTTTATTTTGATTTTATACTATTTTAATTTGGCAATATTTTTATTCGATATTTAACTATTTTCATTTTATATTCACGTTTTAATATTTTAATTTGATGTTTTAAATATTTTTAATTGGTTTTATCTATTTTAAATCTGATGGGTTTCTAGAATAAAACCAAATGATAATTTAGCCCAACAAAAACTGATATTAGGACCAAATACAAAATTGACCCGTATCCGCCCCATAAAATTTTCCCCAAACCATATTTGCCCTAACCCGGATTGAACCTGAATTTTTAGCTGGATTTCGCAGTCGCCGACACGTTTCTTCGTCTTCCCGTTGCCTTGAATTCAAGGGAAACCGAGCTGGGACTCGACCAATTTCAATGCGAACCAAGCTCAAATCAACGGCGAACCTCGTAGCGGTCGAGAGCAACTAAAACAAAATTAATCGGTTTTGACGATGCAAAATCTGAGTTGAATTGGATGACCAATGAGATCGAGCGACGGCAATATCAAGTTCGTATTGGACGAAAGAACGAAGAAGAAAGATATGTGAAGACAGGGAAGGGCGACTAAGAAGGAGGGGTATAGAAGGAGCTACAATTATGAGATTTAGAACTTCGACGGAGAAGGAGGTTTCAACTCGTGTAAATTTTGACGAATTCGACGGAGAATAAGATTGTGCGGCGATGGAACGACGGAGAAGAAGGTTGCACGGTGGATCACCGGTGAGATTGTGCTCGGTGAAACGACGTAGAGGTTGAGGGCAGTGGGAATGATTCGCCGGAGAAGAAAGACCCTGCAGCTAAATTTTGCATATTAGCCTCAGAAGTTTCTTAAAATTTTACCCCGTATGTATAATATTTATGTTTTAACCTCCAAATTTCAAATTTAATGTTTTTATTTATTTTTTTGTATTTGTGCTTTAGTTCTTAGTTTCATTATGAGACGGTTTCACAGGAAATAGCCTCCTAACATAGATGAGAACCCATAACAATATGAAGAGAATTTATATAGTAACTAATTTACTCCGGTCTGTCGATAGCAATAATAAGTATGTGAAGATTGAGAGTGATGATTGAACGACAGTGAGAGAAAGAAATAAAATGATTAAACGGAAGTAACAGAATATAAATAATATTTTGAGATAAGAATTCAGTAAAATAAAAATAAAATAAAGTGGTAGAAGTCTAAGAATAATTATAAATATCAAAGAGACTAGAGATAGAAGCTGTTACATAATGAAGAACTGAATAAGTGAAATTATTCATATTAGCCACACCACACTTCTGCCAAAAAAAAATACTCCCTCTATCCCATTTCAAACTGCACATTTTGACTTTTATTAGTTGTCTTGAAAAACTTTTTATCCTTAATATCCTTCATTAAAGATAATTAAAACTTGTGAAAAGTTGATATTTTGAAAATATATGTTATAACGAATCTAACAATGTATCACACACAAGTATTTATACTTATATACCAATTCAATTTTGAGGTCAAACTTAGGAAGTTTTGACTAAATAAATAGTTAAATTACAGTTTGAAATAGGACAGGGAGTAAAAAAATCAGCAAGAGATTATTTCGTGTAGCTAGACGATTAATTATAATCCTTGGCCAATGATTTAATTATACTACTTATATATAAAGAGGAAATAAGAGCTGATACATAATTTATTGAGTAAATTAGTTAAATTATTGATAGGAGCCACACCACTCAATTAAAGGGGGGAAAATCAACAGGAGGATGTGTCTGGTAGCTAGCTAGGTCAGAAGATCAATTATAATCATTTGTTAGTAATTCAACTATAATACTATGTTTTTAAGAAAAAAAATGGTGTTTTGAATACGTTAAATACGAGTTCCTGTAATTAATTAGGATGGGAACAAGATTAAATTGAGTTGTACAAGTCATTTGATTAATTAAGAATTGAAGGGTCCGGGCATAATAATGTCATCGTATGAATACTGGATTATATACTTGACAAGCAAAATAATACTATGGAGATGATGATTTACTATTTTTTTCTTACCAACTAATATTCAACTATCACATCAATGGCTACGTAGACTACAATATTGTAATGATGAACAGATATTTGTCCCGTATATTTATTGATTAGTTTAATCCGCCAGCACCGCGTCCCATGATAGTAATGCCTCATTATTTCTACATTGATTTCACTAATCTCTTCATTCCCTTTAATTTAATAAAAATAAAAATAAAAATAAACTACTACTCGTAGTAGAGATCATGACATGAATGGTTCTGAAATGACAACATCTTGTCTAGAATCACCATTTATCACCAGTTTTGGTAAATGATTCTCGCAAGCCATCAACGTTGGTTTTCGTTTCAACCATATGACAGTTTTCCTTTCAACCGCTGTGCATCCTCCCACAACGGCACTTTTTTTACATTTTTCTTCCTACCTTCTTTTCCTTAGTTTTTCCTTCTTTTTCCTTCTTAGTTCGACCACTCTCACCCCTTGAAGAATATTTACGGGGTAATAATTGTGTGTTTGTATTCATACTCTGAGGTACATTATATACTTGTACAAAAGACATATACCATACTAGAAAAAGAATTCTAATTTAATTACAATTACAAGTAATATTACTATTCCTTAATACTCCTCCTCCTCAAGTTGGAGCATGTGGATCAGAAATGTCCAACTTGCCAAGCAAAGAATGAAACTGATTTCACCCAAGAGCCTTCGTAAACAAATCCGCAGGTTGATCAGTCGTGCGAATATGATGAGTAGCTATAGTACCAGATTGGACAAGATCACATACGAAATGATAGTCAACCTCAATATGCTTCGTACGTTCATGAAATACCAGGTTAGCCGCAATATGTAGAGCGGACTGACTATAACAAAACAGTCGCATAGGAGTAGATTGCACAACACTCAAGTCTTTAAGCAAAGACTTAAGCCACATCAATTCACAGCATGCAACTGCCATAGCACGATACTCCGCTTCCGCAGAAGAACGAGAAGCTGTTGGTTGTTTCTTGGTCTTCCATGAAACCGAAGAATCAAAATGGTCACAAAGTATCCAGATAATGATCGACTTGTGATAGGACAGGAAGCCCAATCAGAATCACAATAAGCAGTCAGTTGTAATGAACTACGGGAAGAGAGAAATAAACCTTGACCAAGCTGACTTCTCAGATAATGAATAACACGCATGGAAGCCTGCCAATGAGGTACGCAAGGAGATTTTATAAAATGTGCAAGCGTATGAACAGAGTAGCTAATCTCAGGTCGTGTGATAGTGAGATAAATGAGGCGTCCCACCAGTCGCCGGTACTGCTCAGGGTCATCGTAGAGAGGTCATTCAACCTTTGCAAGATCATGATGTTGCTCCATGGGAAAGTCAGTCGTTTTAGAAGCTGACAAACCCGTGTCAGATAAAATAACCATGACATATTTCCTTTGCGAGAGAAACATCACATCCGGTCTTCTAGCAATCTCTATTCCGGTCAGAGATAAGCGACGAAGAACTACCAGCAATAACCAAATTATCCACATAGATAAGGACATGCAAGGAAACCGAACCAAATGCACGTAAAGCTTGAGCCAACTTTGCAAACCAATTACGAGGAGACTGACGAAGACCATAGAGAGATTTCTGAAGCCGACAAACTTGACCCGGAGGTGCAGGATATCCCGGTGGGGGAGCATATAAACTTCCTCATGAAAATCACCATGAAGAAAAGCATTATGCACATCCATCTGGTGAAGTTCCAAACCACGAATGACTGCAACAGATAGAAACAAACGAACTGAACTCATCTTGACAACAGGAGAAAATGTCTCAGTATAATCAATACCTTCTTTCTGGAAATTTCGAAGAACCACCAGACTAGCCTTGTGACGCTCAATGGAACCATCAGATTTAAACTTGGTTCAGTACACCCATTTGCAACCAATGGCAGTCTTATGTAGAGGTAGTGAAGACAAGGTCCAAGACTGGTTGCGCTTAAGTGCATTAGCTAATCAGCAATGGCATCACGCCAAAAGGCATATTGGGATGCCTCAGAGTAAGTAGTGGGATCTGTATTAGAAGTTACTGCACCCAAAAATCTAGAATGCGTACTAGAAATTTATTACAATTAACAAATCAGTTAAAGGATAGAGAACACCTGAGGAATGTGATGTCGCAGGTGTGGTCGTAGTAGTGGGGGTTATGAATATCAGTAACGGAGCAGACATAGTCGTGCAGATAAGCAGGAGGTCGGCGAGGACGATCACTTGGTCGGACAGTAGGCAGCTCGGCAGAAGTAGACGACGCCGGAAGCTGAACCGAGGAAGATGGAGGCCGAGGTGTAGTAGACGGAGGAGAGACCAATGACAACAGTAGCTGGACGTCGGCAATCAGCGGCGCGGGAATCTCGGCGACCGGTGGAGCGTGGAGCTCGGCAGCCGGCGGCGCATGGACTTTGGCCGTCGTCGATGCGTGGACATCAGTGGCGAGTGGCGGGTCACGCACGGTCACAGGTGTGGGCGCTGCATGGACATCGACTGTCATCGGGGCCACCGATAATGTAGTAGCGGTGAGGTGGCCAGTGTCGGGGAGTTCTTTTGTATGGCACTTTACGGAAACTGGTCTTCATAAAAATCAGCATCCCGACTGTTGAAGTAAGTACGGGTTTCCAAGTAAAAAAGACGATATCCTTTCTTTCCGGCAGGATACCCAAGAATCAAACATCTGCGACTTCGCGGAGCAAACTTGTCTCTGAATCTGGGAATGTATGAGGCAAACCACAAACAACCGAAAACTCTCAAAGCTTTGTAATTTGGAGAACGTCCATGAAGTACCTCAAAAGGTGTGCGCCCATTGAGTTGCTTGGTGGGTGTCTGATTGATTAAATAAGCAGCAGTAAGAACACATTCCCCCATAACGTAATAGGCAAATTGGCTTAAAAGCGTAAAACACGAGCCACATTAAGCAGATGGCGATGCTTGCGCTCAACCCGACCATTCTGCTGTGGTGTATCAACTATAGATGTCTCAAAAATGATCCCAGAGTAAGCAAAATATTATTTCAAAGGTAGAAATTTTGTACCATTATCAGTCCGGACACGCTTAATCACACGTCCAAACTGGTTCTTGATCAAAGCACAAAATTCACTAAATCTAGATGCTACATCAGACTTAGGAGCTAATAAATAAACCCAAATAGAGCGGGAGTAATCATCAACTATAGTTAAAAAAATAAAATGCACCACTAGAAGATGGTGTTTTATAAGGACCCAAAATATCATAATGTGTTAAATCAAATAAAGAGGTAGCATTTGAATTACTTAAAGGAAAACTATGTCTAGTCTGTTTTGCTCTATGACAGACAGAGCAAGGATCAGAAACTTTATTTGTGCTAAAATCAATAGTAGAAGTAGAAGAAAACACCGTAGAGCACGGATGCCCAAAACACTGATGCCATAAATCAGAAGAAGTAACTGAAGCAACGGTCGGTAAGGACTGCAAGAGACGAACATTCGGATCCAGCAAACGAAACCAATAACCCCCCCTGCTGTTCACCCAGACCAATCACATTTCTCGTACTGATTTTTTTTGTAAAATGCAATAATTTTCAGTAAACAAAGCTAGACATTTTAATGCATATAACAATCTAGAAAATAATAATAAATGGCAATGCAGAGAAGGTATGTAGAGAACATGAGTAAGAGTAACATCCCCAAAACGAATAGAACCATATTGGTTTGCAGACGAAACAGAACCATCAGGCAACCCAACATGTACGGAATGCACAACAGTAGTAATATCAAAGAGAGAGCCCTTGTCACTAGTCATATGATAGGAGGCTCTTGTATCAAGTATCCATGGTAAAGTAGACTTACCTGATCCATGGTCAGACACAGGATTAAACTGATTAAATAAATGTAAGGTCGTACTACATTGGTCATCAGACAGAGCAGGACCAAAGTCAGAACGGGAAGGTGCAGTTCGGGAAGCTGTGGCAGCGTGTCCTGGAGGAGAAACGGCAGCGCCGGCAAATGGCGGTGGCACCGGTCGGCCACCGGCGGCTGGTCCGCCGTGAACGGCGGCAACAGGTGGCTGGGTCGGCACCGGTTTCTTGTTCATGGGGTTCAATTCTCTGAACCAATCTAGTACTCCAGTGACCTTGAAACAGGTATCTTTATCATGGCTCTTGCGATGACAATGCTAACATACCATATTCTTGCTACTAGCTGAATTGTGATCAGCTGAATTGAGAACAGCTGGCGAAGAACCCGAAGGTGGTAGACATTGTGCAGCATATGTCATTAAGTCAGTTGAAGGCTCACGAGAACGAACAACGGCTCTGTGATTCTCCTCCTGAGCAACAAGAGCATATGTATGCATGACTGGTGGAAGTGGATCGGTGGTCATGATGTTGGATCGCAAGGTATGATAGCCTTTGTCAAGACCCATGAGAAACTGGTAGATAATATCTTTCTCACGTTCTAGGAAGGCGTCGGCAACATGGTTGCAAGTACACAGAGGTTTACAAGCTTCACAGGTGCAAACTAAAGGAGGTCGTAGTGCGTTGTAATCATCAAACAGCTTCTTCATTTTGCCAAAATAAATGGCAACTGTCTGACCATTCTGCCGACAGTTCTAAATATCTTCACGCATCTGCAGAATTTTTGGACCATTCCCAAGGGTAAAAGCGCGCCTTTAGATCATCTACAGTTCCTTCACCGTGGGATAGTAACTAGTAGAAGAATGCAATGGTTGATCTAAGGTCTGAAAAACCCAACACACCATGGTAGCATTTTTTCTAGACCATTCAACCACATCAGGATGATTGTCTGGAGGTTTAGTAATGGTTCCATCAATGAAACCATTCTTCTTCTTAGCAAGCATAAAACTATAGATATCATTAGACCATTCCAGGTAATTCTCCTCTCCTTTAAATATAACGGGATAGATTGACAAACCCGGGTCGTCGGAAGTATGGAGGAAGTAAGGGTCATGCATAGAATGACCTGTAGGAACAGAACCCCCAGTGCCAGATTGCAATTGCAACTGTTTAAGTAAAGATGTAATAACATCGGTGGCATTGAGGTTTTGTAGTTTATTAGCCTCGGCTTCAGCAGCGATGTGGGCTTGTTCGGCAGCATCAAAACTAGAACCAGGAGTAGACATGGTTGCGGATCAGCGGAGGAACCAGATCGGCGGTAGGTAGCGGTAGTGGCGGCGATTGACGTACACGGCAGCTGTGGAAATTCAGGATGGCGGCACGTGAATTATACGCGCAGTTGAACAACAATCAGCGGTCTTATTTTAGCAGCAGATCGGCGGTGACAGATCGGCAGCTGCGGCAATAGACGATAAGCACTAGACAACGGCGCAACTGAACGACGGCGCGTGGATCGACGCGTGGCTGGGCAGATCGACGATGATTTACGTATGGAAAAAATGGATCAACGGTAGCAACGCCTAGGAAGTAGCAGCGGCGGACGACGGAGGGGGCGGCGCCTGAGGTAACTTTGCAGAAAAATTCTTTAGGTTTTCAGGATTTTAGCCTCTGATACCATGAAGAATTTATGAGGTAATAATTGTGTGTTTGTATTCATGATCTGAGGTACAATATATACTTGTACAAAAGACCTATACCAGACTAAAAAGGGAATTCTAATATAATTACAATTACAAATAATATTATTTTTCCTTAATAAGTCCCGAACATACTGACTAGCATCCAGCAAAAATGGACAACGTTTGTCCTTCGATCCTACCTCCGAATTTGAACTTCTCTCAAAAAATGGGAAGATATTTCATCTCCCTCATGAATCCTTTTATTATTCACCTCTCTTGCCTTCTTGTTGTTATGTATCACCAAGAAGTTCTAAAATCTTTTTATAGATGCACATAGAGTACCCAATAGTCAACTTAAATCCACCTCATGAAGAGTTAATAATACTCCCTCCGTCCCAACCCAAATGACACACTTACTATTTGACATTATTCTCTATCAGGCTTTAACCATATAATTGAGTAGATATATAAGTAATAATATTATCGTGTGTGATGTTGTTGGATTCGTCATAACAAGTATTTTCTCAAAAGTAATTTTTTGTTTCCCGTTATTGTATGTAGTTTAAGAAAATTTTCTTGATGAGCGTGAAAAATTTTGTGCAATGTAACCTGGGACAGAGGGAGTATAATAAACCATTGAGCTTTCCAACCATGCATACCAATGGACTGGATATTCATGCGTCTCACAATGCATGCACCTAACAATCTCCCCCTCCAGCCCATCACAGGGAAGATGTACATGCTTTTCTAGTTATTCTAAGATCATTCCCGCGAGTTTACCACAAAGCTCAAGCTTAACTCAAGAAACTACCTTCGTCAACATATCGGTAGCATTCTTGTCATTGTGAACATTCTTCAGTTTCATTAGTTTCTCATCAATCATATCTCGCCACCAATGATATCTAACATCAATATGATTGGTACGAGCATGATACATGGATTTATTGTATAAATCCATGTCACTTTGATTGGCACAAAGTACTACATACTGATCTTGCTTCAAACCCAACTCTAGAAGAAATATCTTCAACCAAATCATCTCTTTTCTGAGTTGCATGACTTCATTGTACTCTGCCTCAGTTGTTGATAATGCCACACACTTTTGTAGCTTGGATTGCCATTAGATGTCTCCCCATTAAAATGGGACCAAATAACCCGAGATTGACCTTCCTCTATTAATGTACCCGACTATGTCAGAATTGGTGTATCCTTTAAGAATTGTCTCGCCACTTCTAAAACACAAACACAATTTATAAGTACTTCTCAAATATATGAAAATCCACTTCACCGCATCCTGATAAGTCTTACCCAGAATGGATAAGAGCCTAATCACCACATCAACAGAATGTGAAATATCTTGTTGTGTACACAGCATAGCACTTGAATTGAGAAAAATAAGGAATAGAAAACATAATTCTTTGTCTTTGTTCATTTTAGGACAATCTTCCTTGCGCAACTTGAATTGAGATGCCAATGGTGTACTAAAAGGCTTAGCATTCTTCATATTAAACCTTTCAAGCACTCGTTCAATTTACTTCTCCCGTGACAACCACAACTTTCCATCGTTTCTATCACGAGCAATCTTCATGCCTAAAATTTTCTTTGTTGAACCCAAGTTTGTCGTGTCAAATGATTTGGACAGAACTTTCTTCAAATCACCAATCATCTTGGCATCTTGCCCAATAATTAACATGTCATCAACATACAAACAACAATAATGAAGTTACCTCTGGAGAACTTTCTAACATAGACACAAGGATCGACAGAAGTTCATTTATAACCATAAACCATCATGAACAAATTAAATTTCCGGTACCGCAACCTTGGTGCTTGCTTTAGCACATAAAAACACTTTTTCAACTTGAAAACATGTTCCTCTTTCCCTTTAACTTCAAAACCTTCAGGCTACATCATATAAATATCCTTTTTTCAAATCTCTATACAAGAAAGCAGTTTTTACATCAAGCTGCTCCAATTCCAAGTCAAGAATAGAAGCCAAACCAAGCACGATTCTAATTGAAAGTCATCTTAATCACCGGTGAGAATATTTCATCATAGTCGACGCATTTCTTCTAGTTGCATTCCTTAACCACCAACCTGGCTTTATGCTTCAAAATCTTATCACCATTCTTCTTGTGCTTGTAAACCCATCAGTTTCTCAGGACTTTCTTTCCTTGTAGGAGATTTCACAAGATCATAAGTATCATTCTTCTTCAAAGAATCCATCTTCGCTTTCATTTCCTCAAACAAAAGCTTCTTGTCTCTGTGAGACAACTTCTCTTGAAAGTGTTCGGACTCCTCATCAGCGATGAAAAGAATGTTCATTAGGTGTCACCTCAACATTCTCATTTGATGGTTGATTAACAGAAGTATAAGTAGAAGAAACATTAGTAAAATTAAAAGACGAATCTAAGTTAGAATTGTACCTTGTAATCAAAAGATAAACACCCATCTCGTGCTCAAAAAACACCAAATATCTACTTCTCACCATCTTCATCTTTTTGGGACCATTGAGCCTATAACCATACTCTTCATCACAATATCCAACAAACACACAAGGATAGGTCTTCAAATCCAGCTTTGATCTTTTATTTTTAGGAACATGAGAAAAATCTTTGTATCCAAACACTCTAAGATGTGAATATGACGAATATCATCCCTTCTAAGCTCTCTTAGGAATGTCATAAGCCAAAGGAATCGATGGAGATCAATTTATTAAATAAACAACACACTGAACCGCTTCACCCCAAAATGACTTAGGAAGATTAGACATTTTGATCATGTATCTAACCTTCTCAACAATTATCCTATTCATCCTCTTGGCCATACCATTGTGTTGAGGGGTTCTAGACACCGTATTCACATGCCTAATTACATGATGTAAAAAATAGCTTCTAAACTCATTAGAAGTATACTTTTCACCATTATTGGAACAAAGATAGTTCAACTTCTTCTCTGTCTCCCTTTCTACATGGCATGAAATTTCTTGAAAATTTCATAGACCCCTCTTTTGGTCTTCATCATGTAAACCCAAGTCCTCCAAGTAGCATCATCAATGAAGGTAACAAAGTACTTGTTGCCACCAAGTGACTCAACCTCCATGGGACCACAAACAAAAAGAGTGTACCAACTCAACCTTTCCTTCTTTCACTACAAGAAATCAGACATTTTACCTCAATTCCACCGGACTTTTTATCGTAGTTTTTAGTCCTAAAAAATTGAGGCAAATACCGGTGTAGCAAAAAGTACACTTTTTACCTCAGTCTTGGACCAACGTTCGGCGTGTATTATAACCGATGTTGTTCATAGCAAGAAGGCAGATGATGGGAGAACATTGCTACGACTTTGTTCAGGCGAACATCGATCTGAATGAGAGCGACATCGTAGTCGCTTGTAACTAACATTGCACGTTGTGGGGAAGTCATGTCGTGTGCATGTTGACGTGGAACTATGACCAATACGACGTCATTTTGAAAGGCCGGTGTCGCACACAATGTACTGTTGCTGGTTCATGTGATATCGGTAAGGTGTCTTCGCTATACCGGTGTGCAACGTCACTTGTTCATCAGGGGGAAGTCGATTCTCGTACAATATTATAAAATTTTATATTTGATGACAAACAATCATTCGTCGCTAGTCGTTGCATGTTAATCAATACTCGATAACTCATGAAATGGTTAAACGTCATACAACAATCAATTGTTGTTCAATTAATGCAGAATGGAATCACATGATAAAACCCACACAACTATCACATATTACAAATATATGTTTCAAACTATTAAAATACATAAGGTTGATATGAATTTCAAATACTATCGGTATTGAAACTCCATTGTCTACGTTGTACAACATTAACACTGTCAGGACGACTAGTGAAATAACAAGTCCATCCATCTACATGTTGAAAGTCCATCGATAACTCTCTTTGCCCTATTACAACCAATCCACAAGAAACAACATTTATATTAGAAATGGGTAGTCCCCAAATAAAATACACATAATATAGTCATACGTAGACAATGTTAATCTCAACCGAAAAAACGTAACTCATTTACTTGAGTGCAATGTCGCATACGTGGAACAACGATGTCGCATAGGCTGACATGTAGACCGACGTTGGATATAAATAATTTTGTCAAGCATTTCCTTGGATGTGATGCATTGGTCCATGTTTAGTAACATATCCCAAAGGCCGATTGATTAAGACTGGCGTTGCACATTCAAAGTATGTTCTTACGAAAATCTAATTATTTTCCACAATTAGCCCTAATCGAAGCCTTTTTCTCACTACTTACAAACATGGAATTATTCCAACAACAAAAGCACTATACACTATATAACATGTAACACAATCATTATACTTAATGAATGTGTTCAATCTTAGTTCCATGAAATAAATAACATATACAAAATCACTAATAAAATTGTAAAATGAACATAGAATGGATGAAAAACTACCTCAATTAATTTGTACCCGGAGATGCTTCATCCTCTAATACTTGTTGATATTTAAGAGGACTAGTTTGATTGAGCACTTGTATTGTTGTAATAGTGTGAATGGAAAGAATCTTCTGAGTTGGGTTTGGAGGAAGTATTTTGGAGGTGTGAAATGGGTATAGTTAGTGATTAAAATTTACATGAAATTGGTTTGGGGCGAAATTTTAGCTCAAATTTTCAACTCAAATCTTTTGTTCCCGCTAGAATTTTTAGGGTAACCAACGTCGGTTGAAGGTCGGTTTTAGTTTTGTTCCAATCGAGGTTCTTATGATGTCGCATAAAGGGGCCATAGTGTAATTTCTGGAAAGTATCGCCAAATACTCCCTTTGAAGACATCGAGCCCTCTCATTGACTCTTTAATGCCTAAATTGTAATAAAAATGGTCGTGATAATGTGAATTACATAAAGGTATCTCCAATTTTGCATTTTGGCTTCTCCCACTTTTTTTTGGAGGGACCTAAGTGCAAAAAGTAAAAAGTTCACCGGTTGCACCAAAATCGATCCAGATCATCTCAGAAAGGAACTTTGCCATACCTAGTCAAACTTATAATCCCCGAGAGTGATAAAGAAACTGGTTTGATCCCACGGAGAATACCATAAGTTCTTCCGATTAATCTTTGTATACTTATAAGTAATCATCTATAATTTACACCAAACCACGTACTAGCACTTTAAAAAAATTGATGGACATAATTTTATTATCTTTTTGTTTTGTAAAAAACCAAGAGACTATGTGGTAAAAATTATCGTTCTCATAACGCTCATCGCAAGTGTATTAATGGAATGTTAATAAAATTATCACACGCTACCTCGGTTCGCGTCCCTCTTAGACGGTGCACATAATCTCTACATCAATCATGTGATTCTTGTGTTCGGGTGCAGAGTTTTGAAGCGTAGGGTACATTCAAGGAATTATGGGTCAAGCAAATGACTTTGGTGGCCCCTAAACTATCATGATCGTTCACCTTTGGCCCCTAAACTTTTTTTGAACCCTTTTGGCCCCTAATTGTGGCCATTTCGTTATATTAGACGGTTAAGCTAGATTTTCAGTGTTAATTTTAAGGGCTAAAGTGTCATTTCCCATTTTTTCTTTCTTTTTCTATTTCCCTTTTCCTTTTTCTCCAATTTCCCTTCCCCTTCCCCGATACCACCACCCTCCCTTCCCCCATTCCACCGACATTGTTCAATCGCTGGAAAACACCAACTCCACAACGAGCGCTCGCAGACGACACCCGCCTAGCCTCTCATCCGCTAGATACACCAACTCTACATGCATAACCACCACATGTCGTTGCCTCAATCTCCCGCCACCACCATAGCCTAACCCAAGCACCCTACCCGACTCTCTCATGGACCAACAACCACCGACAGTAAGCTCTAGCTTTCCAGGTCGTGGTGGAACAACTACTAGAAGACCCAGGTACCTCCCTTCCCCCATTCTGCCACCTCCATCATCTGAAACCACCGCTCACCACACCTTCCAAAAGTGAACATGGTTCCCCATAATCAACAAGACCTATCTCCTTTATCTCTGTGGCGACGTCTCCTTCACCTCCATGACACCATCTTTTTTTTGTCTTCGCTATCTTCAACAACATCTCCATCCCCTCATCGAAGATCAAGCACCAGGATCGGATCCTCAAACCAAGCCCATCGATATTCGAGTTGGGGATGGTTGTGTGCGTTTGGAGAAATCCCCCCGGAGACGTAGGAGATGATGATGGACCTGTGCAGCTTGGTCGGAGTGGAAGACGGGGAGGCCGATGGAAGTGGAGGTGAAGGCTGCTTGAGGTTTTGGGTCGGGTTGAGGGGGAAGGAAATGAGGAGGCGGATGATCGGTTAAGGGTGGCGATGGAGGTCGCAGTGGTCGGCGGTCGCGGCGGAATAAGGGTTTTAGGGGCTAGAGGTTCTGGTGTTGGAAGGGGAAGGGGAAGGGGAAGGGAAGGGGGAAAAGAAAATGGAAAAGGAAAGTAAAGTAAAGGAAAATAAAAAGGATAAAAGGATAAAAGGGAAAAGGGAAAAAATGGAAGATATCAAATTTGCCCTTGAAATAACATTGTGACCTAATTTCACAGTTTGACCTGACATAATGGCCATAATTAACCAATTTTGTAAGTTGAGGGGCCAAAAGTATTCAAAATAATATTATAGGATAAAGGTGAACGGTCATGATAGTTCAAGGGCCACAGAAGTTATTTGCTTTTTTGGGCTACAATGTAATTTTTAAAAACTCAATGTGAAGATTTTAGGCCCTTCCATTGACCCGTTGATTCCCAAATTGGAACAACATGTTCGTGACAATGTGAATTACATAAGGGTATCTCTAATTTTGCATTCCAACTTCTCCCACTTTCTTGGAGGGACCTGAGTACAAAAAATAAAAAGTTCACCGGTTGTGCCAAAATCGATTCCAATCAAACCTGACATTAATAAAGTTCACAGACATTTTTAAATTTCAATTTGTAGGCCTACATTCAGGTAAGCCGATGTCGGTCATAGTTCGGTTAGTTGTCGGTAAGGCCAATTGACATGCGTCACTAAACATGTCGAGGCAAAATTCACAAGGGTTCCAAAACATCTATATATATGGGGTCCACCTCAAAAGCAGTTATAATACTATCAAGTTTCCCTGGAATTCCAACAGTTCCCACCCTCTCTTCTCTTCTCAAAGGTATGGTTTTTCAATTCTTCCAAATTCTTCATTTTTGTTTTTTTCCCTTGAAATTGTTCTATATATGGTGTATTGGTGTATCCATTTTATACAGTTATTTTGGGACTTTTTGGATTCACTTTTGTACACTTTTGTGCCCTATGTGTGGCATTTTGCCTTGGAATTCTCTAAGATGAGTTAAGAGCGACTTTGCGCTTTTATTACTTTTCCAGGGGATTTTGGGTGACAAGACAAATATTTGAAGACTTTGAAGACTATTTTTGAAGATTTAAAGACCTTCTTTTGAGCTTTGAAGACTAGAAGGATTAAAGAAAAGTGATGTGAAGAGGAGAACTTGAGACAAAGAGAAGAAAGAAATCAAGGTGCTGAATATGGGCTCCGTCGCAACTCACGATGGTCTCGTCAAGAGTCGCGACAGACGGGTGGTCAGAAATTCCTTTTTTTTGTACTATAAATACCAACCTTATCCTTTTTCAGCATAATTTTTCTCTCCTTTTTCCTACGATTTTCTGGGTTTTGAACCCTATTTTCTTCTTCTTTCTTTTCTTAGTTTTTGTAGATTTGTTATGTGTTTTAGTAATCTAGGGTAGTAATATCTTTGGGAGCAATGGATTGAAGCTTCCTCATCTATGTCTTGAGAATCATTTTTATCTATTTAATGCTTTCTCTATTGTGTATTTATTGTTCTTGAATTTGGTGTTTGAATCCATTAAAGGTGCTAGAAGTTTGATTATATGAATTACTTTTATGATTATATGTTAGGGATTTGAGAAAGTAGCTAATTCTCCCTTATATGAAATCCAAAAGCATGAATTAGAGCTTCTAATATGGTTGATGATTTGATGGATGCTAGATAAATGTGATGATGTCGAATTCTTTATCATGTTTGTTTTGTGTAGCAAATAGGAGAAGTTTATGAACGTTGAACGTTCTTGGCTAATC
>JAULKM010131302.1:0-19432 GCA_032355605.1 Rubia tinctorum
AGAGTGACTTAGAATTCGAACACTAAAAAAATTGACATTAATTTCTACTAATGTTGAGGATATTTTTGCAAGGCCCTTCTCTTGTGGATCCCCCAACTCTCCGGTTAAATGTGAGTATAAGTAAGCCACGGACGACAACCCTTCTTATCACTAAAAATGTAGTTCCTTGACAACTTGTATTTATGTTCACGTCAACTCTTGGACATCATCAACATTGACTTCTTTCGAAAATAACCCATGTCCGGTGCTTCTATGTTAAAAGTTCTCTATGAGGTTATTCTAAAACATAGAGTCAGTCGTGGGAAGTTAAATTACATTATTTATTTAAATAAAAATGTGGGGAATATAGCGTCAATAATTATACATTCCATCCACAAAGTGTCCTTGTGTTCTTTTGAGACATCATGCCAACTATCGTAGCAGGTGCCAACCCTCGTCCTGCCGACCTTTGCCACCCAACTTGACCATTTAGCTCGTTGGGCCGACAAACACTTGCCCGAGTTGTTGAATATCAATGGTGTTAAATCCTTCCTAGCCATTCTACATTTTAAAGTTTTACCATAAGTTAGTGCTATTCCTATATCTTCGGATCCTTCATCCTCATCCAAACCTTGGTCCAGTGTTGGGGTATTTTCATTTTGTGATAGTGGAACATCATCATGAGTCCCTTTCTTCGACATTTTTAGCGCTATGAAACCAAAAAATAAAAATAAAATATTTACAATTCTAATAGTATACCATAAATTTCATTCGTAAAAATATCATCAAAAAAATTCGCTTCAAAATTATTGATTATTATTGAAGAAATAATCCTATTTCAAAAACACTGCAAAATAACCTTCCATTTAATCAAACATTTACCCTTGTCATGCAAAATTTCTAGAACTAAACCTCAGATTTCTATTTAAATCCAACATTTTGTCATCAACCACCATGACTAAATCAAAACCCTAATTTAATACACAATTCAAATGGATAGAGAAAGCCCACACTAGGAAGATATCAAAACAATCACAAACCCTTGTTGGTAAACTATTTTTTCCTTTCCTTTTCCAAAATTTTGTTTCCAAACTCAAACCCTAGCTCACAACATAAGAGAGGACTAACCTTTTTTTCCAAAAAATTACATGAAATCCACATACATACCTTGTTCACCAAAGAAGAACAAAAATTTTGAGAAATCGACCAAATGTGATTAAATATTTGAAAGGAAAAGTGAAAAACATGGAATAAATGATGAACACATACCACAAATGAATGTTTAATCAAATGTTAGATTGGAGATGAGAGGGAATTGAGAAGAGAGATTGGAAGGGTTTTGGTGGTGAAAAATGGGGGGAATTCGCGGGGGTATTAAATTCCCTTTGTTAGACCCTGTTTCTCCTCTTTATTTTTCCCGTCTGAAACTATTTCTGAGTTCAGAAATATAATAGTTACTCCTTCCGAGTTCGGAAATAAATCTGCCCTTTGATGGATAAGGACATAACCACTTTCGATATCGGAAGTGGCATTAACTACTAAAAGAAAAAGTTCATATAACTAGCAGATTCATATTTTCCCCAAATCAAACCAAAAACTATCCTAAGCCATAGAGGAGAAACTCATCCCCATTTCTCACAAACCCAAGATATTGAGAATGAGTGGAAAAATCTCGGTCAACAAGTCAAGGGCAAACGAGTGGAGTCATAGGCCGATCATGGAGATCAACCCGTCGCCGAAATTTTTCAATGAAAATGCGGAGCAGATGTATGTTGCTTTTTCGAAGAGAAAGGTTATAAATTTTGAGGCTATATTAGGTAGCGATGTTGGGGTTTTAGAGCTTGAATCTTCTATCTTGGTTTAAGACTCAACATTTAGAGAATATCATGTGTATGACCGAGCTCGTATACATTGATGAAGTTGTACAATTTTATGCCAATTTAGGTCCATCTAGTAACAATATGGATGAGGGTTGATGGAAAAGATATTGTTGTGACCGAGTACTCAATTAATGAAGCCATAGGTTGCCCTTACACCTCACCCAAAAATTGAGACCAAGTGATCCAAATGGCCCCCAAGAGATATACCACACACAATCTTGGCCCTTCATTACTGATGCCACCCCACTCTGCCCTGTTGTGATGGCAACAAAATATTTTTAAAAAGTAGATGCTACCACCGATCAAGCGGAATGCTATGACATTAGCGTGTTGACCGTTGAGCAGCTCCTAATTTATGAGTGGATTTGTCTGGCCGTGTTGCCAATGGACGGCCACACGTGCGAGCCGACTATAGTGAACCTTATGCTCTTTTATTATGTGATGGAGGGGGTAAAGATAAACCCCCGGGTACGGCATACTATCTTTCATGCTCAAAGCCACAAACACTAAGAAAAAGGACCAACCGTACAGTGTTCTAATCATGGCTATGTTGAAGAAGGAGGAAATTCAAACCCATGATTGGCCTATGTGCATAGAGTACTATGATAAATGGTGGTTCCAGCACAAAAACCTAAGACTGGGCCCTGACAACAAGTGGGAGTATAGGCCACTACCCGGTCAAGCAGCAAAGAATCCAAAGAGGGCTCGCAAGCCGACTCTAGATAGTGTCAAGGCTTCGTGCTCCCGTAAGTATAAACAAAAATATTTTCTTCATTTATTTTTGGGTTTAGAATTACAATTACAATTACAATTACAATTACAATTATTTTATTTCTATTTCAATTATTTATTTTTACAATTACAATTTTATTTAATTACATTCATAAATTTCATCACCAATTTTATGGTTGCTAATTGATAGGATCCTGGGATGGTTGGAAGTCAAGGATTGCTAAATATATTGATTGTCTTTGTGTAGACGTGATCGAGACCCATAACATGTTGGACCGAGCGCATTCACAGCATGTGTCATTCCTTGAATCCCAAGGCCTTAACCTTTAATTGAGTGACGATGAGGCACCACCGAAGTTCAAGCCTGTATTCTTCGAGAGCGACGATAATGGTGATGACGAGGGTGATGCTGCCGAGGTTCAAACAAATGCATCCGGATATATTTAACAAACTCCAGAGTTCAAAGCGGGGGTTAAGAGCCAAACGGATGAGATAGTAGAGAATGAGGTGAGAGAGGATATCGTCGACCCGGATATTAAAGCTATGTTCAAGGAGGTGTAATAGTTGGAATTTTTTTATTTTGGATAATTAGATATGTTTTGAATTGGATGTGTTAACTTTATTATGTTGAATTTCACAATTTGGTAGTAATGGTTAGATTTAATATGATTTGTAATAATCTGCTATGGATTCATGTTCATTTCATATTTTTGATATTTTGGATTTGATTTCGTGAATATATTATTATAGGATAATGGCCTTCATAATTTGTCAAGCAATCAAACATTTGTAGGTGATGTGGAAAATGACCAAAAGACCAGACATCCATCCTAAATCTGAAGCATGTCCTGACTTAGATGATATAGTTCAGATGACTTTCCGAGTTCAGACCATCTTCTTGTCAATTTGACCATAAGAGCATAATAAGTTTCTGAACTCGGAAATGTCATTTCCTGCATCGTGTTCGTGTGGTATTTCCATAGCAGCATGGGTCAAACGAAGCATGCATTAAGATTAACAAATTAAATGCTTCCGATATATGAAGTTGTTCGTGTCTATTCTACAAAGCCACAAATTTTACTTCCGAACTTGGAAATAATGCATTATATAAAAAACAGACCAAACGAGCATTTCTCAACAAATCCCAAAATTAACAAACCCTAGGTAGCGATTTTACAAACTCGCAAACAATAAGTCATCACCGAATTCCGTTCAACTACAAATAAATCACGGAAAGGGGAGGAGGAAGCCAAGTAATTGCTAGGTCTCGATCAACAGGTCAATCCTCTACCCGCACCGATGAAATAAGGTTTGTCTCAAATGCTGCTAAAACTAGATATGAAGCTATAAGTGATAAGCATAAACTTCTAGATTGTTATACAGTGGATTTTAGTGAATATCTAGCCATTGGATTAGCTAATCCACTTTCTTAATTTAGTGAACAGCATGTTTAAAGGTTGATTTCATGTAACAAAACCTCCTACTTTGATTTAACATGTCAATTTTATGCGAACTTACGTGAAATTGCGAATGGGGACTACAAGACTAGAGTGGGTCAGTTTGACATCCTAATCAGCCCTTGGACTATTAATAAATTGTTGGAATGCCCATATCTGAACCCTGAAAGTATTTACCCCAAGGATGTCGAGGGTCCATTAGACGATGTCTATCACATGGAAAAGTGACCTTTAGATGTAGATTACCCCTTCGTTAACCCCGTTGATTGTAGCGTTAGGCATTTCCTACGCGATAGGGTGGAATTGGGAAAGCCTGAAACTTTTGATCTCAATATGTTGAAAATTGACTCCCGTATAATATATGAGATGATTGCGAGGTGTTTATTACCATCAGGAAGACACATAACAGAGCCTAAATGTCCCACACTTTTGTTGTTCCATTACATATAGAGGGTAGGGGGATTAACCCGGGGCAGCTATTTTTAGGCATATGTTCATGTCACCACCTCAAATAGGTTGATCAAGAGCCTTCTATATGGCAACTTGATAACCCTCATATTGAAGGTGGTGGAGGGATTGTCAATTAGTGAGAAAGAAAAAACCCCAAAGTATTTTTGACAAAACATATTTTGAGAAGAATGGTTGGTTTTTTTGGGACCAGAAGTGGTATTACAAGAATACAGAGGCATCGGAGACCAATAAGAGACCACGAATTGAAGAATATTAGTGGGAATTCTTTTTAGTTAAATATTTGTATTCGAGAGTTATTAAATATCTGAATATTTATATTTTCTTAATAAATCATTTACATCTTTTGAGAAGGATTACCTCAAATGTTTTAGGGATTGCTACAAATGGATGAGGAAGGAATTTAGTGCAATGAAGGAAAATATTTGGTTTCTAGAGAAATATCAAAGAGCGTATGAGTGCCGCCTAGCTTTCACCTCTAGCACTTGGTACGACCGATCCACTTCCACTGGCGACATTGAAGATGTTGAAGCATGATGTTATTAATGATGGATGATGTTAAGGATTGTAATCTTTAAACTGTATTTGTGGATTTATATTAGAATGGTCTTGGATTAAAATTTTTATGGATTAAACAATTAGGAGTAAAATATTTATGAAATCCATTTTGTTCGACAAAAGCATGATCAATGAACATACATATTGATACAGTAGTGCCAAAAGACATAAGAAACAATTTACAACAAATATAACAACACTAATGTTGTTTCCTTTTCCTCAAAACCTTCTTTTATTTTCTTTTCTGACAACTAATCTTACCTCTAACATCGACCCATGTACCTTCATCGTGATCACTGCGGCCAAGAAAGTTATGCAGACTCCAGTCATCTTTTCTAGCAAATGTGCATCATCAAATACACCACTCAGAGTGTGTTGCCCAAACCCTACGATATCCCCAACCGCATTTTCTCCGACAAAAGCACGTTTCCCTTCGACAACAATCTCCCACCTAGGATCAACGTGATCCCTAACGTAGAAAACCTGATGCGCTTGGGAAGCCAACATGAATGGATCGTCCTTCCAACAAACACGACTTCTATCAACGAGGGTGAAGCCCATTTCCTCGGTGCTCTGGCCTATGTTAATATCCACCCACTGAAATTTAAAGATGGGAACCCGCATGGTGACATAGTCGAGCTCCCAAATATCATTAACTGTTGTAAAATAACATTTTTGGGCATACATTGGAATGTCCCCAATCCCACTGCCAACATGTAATGCTTCGGACACTGGGGACACTCCACTGCTTGAGATATACCATTGTTATCTGCTAATTTCATGGAAAACATGAAACCATTAATGTCATATCCACCATACGAGATAACAGTTCCCAATGGTTTATGATCCAACATTTTAATTTAGAAGGATTATCGCCAACAGCTACGTGATCCCGCGACCACGTAGCGAAACTCCTAGTGTGTACTTGAAGGATAGAGCTTCATTCAAATTTGGGTTCGCAACCCTAATCGCATCAATATGAATCTCTATGTAGGGGACCACATCTTCATTGTTCCATAGAACATAGAGATGGGCGGCAAATACATCTTTCGCACTAGGACTGACAGGTTTCCCCTGTATCACACCTATGCCTTCCAACCTCCCATCATGTTTACCAATTGGAACACCCACAGATTCAACTTCCCTCATATACTTAGTGCAAGACTCTATCACTTCTTCAGTCACGTACCTCTGCACGATACTAGCATCCGGTCTGTACCGATTCTTGACAAAGTGATTGAATATTTTCATATACTTTTCAAACGGGTCATCCACCTCAAAAATACCGGACCACGTATATTTATATCACTCACAAGATGGATGATCAAATGAACCATAATGTCAAAGAATGAGGGAGGAAAATACATTTCCATCTGACAAAGCACTTCAACAATCATTACTTTACAATCTATCCAACTTCGAAATGCTAATGCTTTTACAAAAAAATGGAATTGAAGAACAAACAAACTTTGTAATCACAATCTTACATGCGAAGGCAATGAATGTCAGATGACAGTGGCATTTAGCTCCTGCATTAGGCTGTGAATATCGTGCGACTTCAGCCCAACCAACTTCAGCTCCTCTACTAACACACAAGTACTAATGTTAGAAGAGTGCACACTCAGTACCTTCACACTACTCAGTGTCTCGTAAAAATATTTCTTCTTTGACTACGACATGGAATAAGAAGCATGGGGCAAATAACAATCATCACCCGTAGTCAGTGGCCTTAAATTCTTTCGAATAGTCATCTCAACCATGCCAAGTGTAGACTTTAGCACGTCCTTTGTTTTCCCTAGAGTATTTAACAACGTCCCAACAAAAGAATCACAAACATTCTTCTCTATATGCATGACATCGAGGCACTATCTACTCTCAAAATGAACTTTACAACAGTTTTACAACCGTGGCCTTGATAACCCTCCGTAATGAACTTCCTGTGGCCTTGATAAATAGTTTTACAACCGTGTTTCAATTGGCAAACATCAGTATCCTTCTTGCAGCTTAGACAAGCTAAGTGGCCTTTCAAAGAATATTTAGACAAATTACCATATGCCAGAAAATCACTGATTGTGCAAAATAACATAGCTTTCATATTGAAGTAATGTTCCACAAAACCATAGTACATTATAACACTGTCTTTATACAAAATCAAAAGATCATCTACAGGAGGAGCAAGGTACACATCAATATCTTTACTAGGTTGCTTCGGTCCAGATATCATCAAAGACAACAAAAATTAATTATGTTTCATTGTCAAATAAGACGGGAGGTTGTAAATGACCAACATAACTTACCAACAGCTATGTGTGCTACTCAAATTACCAAAAGGATTCATAGCTTCTGTACACAAGCCTAACCTCAAATGTCAGGACTCATTGCCAAACTCAGGGTACAAAGCATTGACTTTCTTCCGTTTCTTGCCGTCGAAAGTATGTCTTAACACATCATCCTCCCGTATAACCCTATCCGCTTTCCAATGCAACATCTTAGCATCTTTCATACTAGCATATAACTTCTTCAAACAAGGGATGATAGGTAGGTACCATAGCATTTTTGTCGGTGTCTTTTTCTTTAATTTCGATTGAACTTCTGCACCTACGGCAATCCCACTTCTCTTCAACTTGTATCGAGACTCTTCATATACTCGAAAATTTTCTAGATTTTTATCTACTTCCCCCCTATACAAAATATAATGGTATGGGCATGCATGGAATTTTTGCAATTTCAATCCCATCGGGCATAGAATTTATTTCCCCACATACAACCTATTGGCCATTAGGTTACCTTCCGGAAGAAAATACCTAAACTCAAGAGCCTCGGTTATCAACTTGTCAGTCCATCCGAATATTTTCTTCAAGTTCATTATCCGCATAGTCACACTCAAAATTGAGTTTTTTGAACCATTGTACAAAGGCTTCACTTTGTCATCAATCGATGCTTGTAACGACTTCGGTTTACTTTCAAACTCCCTTGCAATATCATCAACCGTCTCATCAAGCTCTACATTGCAATCTAATTCATCACCCCTCCCCCAACATTTTCTCAACTTTAATAGTATTAGATAACTCCCCAACTTCCCCATGTCATACCCAATGAGTGTAGCTTGTTTGGAACCCCCTCATTATGAGATGTTCCCAAAATTTCTTCCTAAAAACATCATTTCTAAAATCCTTACACGTGCATCTTTCTCGAACTGAACCTCTTTTAGAAGCATCTTCAAATGCTAACAAAATAAGTGATTCAACCAATGACATATACTCTGGTGATTTTGTAAGATCGTCTCCAATGAGTTCATTTCGATCCATTACCCTAATAGTAAATTGCAGTGCAGTCCATTAGGATTCAATCAACAACAATCATAGCCCTGACTGCTCACAAGCCCTAATTGAGCATACAAATTTATATACTAGAAAATTAAATACATCACCCACACCGCTTAAAACGATGTCGATATGTATGAAAGTGAGTTGGATGTAGCATGAAGGCATACGATGGCTTAGGAAAAGTTGCAACATCATCTAAGTTGACACCTTGTTAATGAGAAGCTACGTCGCAGATCATTAAAAGTGACATCATGCGCTGACGTCAAACGGTGAATAATATGGCATCATTTTATGAGGCCGACGTCGCAAAAAAAGCCTGACCATGCGATGTCGCTATAGTGTCATTTTGGCTGTGAAATTGTGTGACGTCGAGGATGAATCAGTTAGGCATGGATTCTCGTACAGTTTTATAATATTTAATATTTGATGACATAACAAATAATTGATCACTAGCAATCACATTTTATTTACAAAAACCACCATTACCAATATATTAAATACAAAATATTGTTGTGAATAACTGTCATTATCCTATTACAGTAGATACACATTTAACAATGGGTGTACAAATAATAAAGCCGAGAATGTACGACATAAATCTTAACATGGAATGCAAGAAAGCGACGTTGCAAGGAGAAATCACCAGAGTCGTAGTGTCCAAATAACGAGCGACGTCGGATATTCATATGTGTTCCAGTCAGCACCTGCCAAATATGACTTCGGTAACCATTTGGTCATGTCTCGTGCTTGACGATGCACTATCCGACGTCGCACATTCAACCCGTGTTCATACTAAAATTTGATTATTTTCCATAATCAACCTAATATCAGCCTTTTTCACTCCTTAGAAACATTTCATGATATTGGGAACACAATCAATATACACTATATACCATGTAACGTAGTCAACATATTTTATAAAATTATTCAATCATTGTTCAATGTGCAAAAAAAATGTAGATCAAAGGTATGTACATAAAATTGCTAAATGAACATGGAATGGAGGGAAAGCTATCTCAAATAATTTGAACCCAGAGATGCTCCATCCTAGTTTACTTGTTGATGTTTGGGAGAGGAGAGTAGATTGGGTTGAGTAGTTGAAATGTTGTGGATGGAAAGGAAAGGTGTGGAGTAGGAAGTCATGTGTTGGAGAGGAGAAATGAATAGGTCTTGTTGTTGAATATCATATAAAAAGAGATGGGTTTTGGGGGGAAATTTTGTTCAAAATTTTGGCAGAAAATTTCATTTCCAGCTGGAAATTTCATTTTAAGCGGCGTCGATAAAGTGTCAGTGAGTGGTTTGGTATTTGCAAACCTTATGCAACGTCGTTTATATGGGCCAAAGTGTAATTTTTGAAATTTTTCGTACAAAACTTTTTGTTAGGATTGCGGGCCCTTACGATGACCTGTTCATGATAAACAAAAACAAAATAATCTTGTACATGTGAATAACAATTGATATCTCCAATTTCATATTTAGACTTATCCCAATTCATTGTAGGGAATTGAGTGCGAAAGATGAAAAAAATCACCGGTAGTCCCAAAATCAATTACGATATTCCCAAAAATAACCTTAGTCACCCAAACCTTTTGCATGATGTCGGTAATAGAAATACTGGTCTTATGATCCCCAAATAGAATTTGAGCAGATATTCCCATATGACCCTTGTAAATATGCTTATGATTAATCATCTACAATATATTGTAGACCTAGAACTAGTACTAGTACTTTCTTATAAAATATGGACAGAATTTTATTGGGTTTCTATTTCATAAACGACATGGCAAATGTAATTTCATTTGATTATATTCGGTGGAAATTATCATTCTCATAACACCGAGAGTAAGGGTTAGAACATAATGCTAAGGAAAATGATGGACAATTACCCGGTCAGCGCCTCTGTTGGATAGTACGTATATTCTCCGGTTCTCGCCTATGTAGCGAGCATTCAAGGAAGTTGGAGGTCATTGCGTAGTTTTCTTCAAGTTTTGTCTAACACTGTATGAGGAGATTCTGGTCCCGTTTCATTGACCAAAGCATGACAATATTGGAAAATCATTCTCGTGACTTGGTCAATTGGGGTAAGGGTATCTCCGGTTTAGCATTGCAACTGCTTCCACTTTGTTGGATGGACGTATTTGGAAAAATTGAAAAGTAATCTGGCAAGCCCAAATTGAATTCCAATCTTCATTCACGGGACCTTTGTAAATTAAAGATCCCCGATAGTTATAATGAAACTGGCATGATTCCACAAAATCTTCCGATTAGCCCTAGCTAGCATACTAGTTAGTAATAATATACTATATTATTAAGTCAAGACCCTCTATTAAAACTTCGTGAAATTAATGGTTGGATTTTCTAATCTTCTAAATTTAATTTTAAAAAACTGTTATGTGTAATTTCATCCAATTTTGGTGAGGTGGAATAAATCTTCCAAATTAACAACGCTCATAGTCAAGTTATTAATGGAATACTGATAAAGATGAGGGAAGAATACCCCGTGACCTTGATGCATAAGTCGTAATGACATGATTGTGACGATGATATTTAGATTATTGGCTATATCAAATTTTGCATTTTTGCTCCACCGCGTTATTCGAGGGACCTAATTGGAAAAACATAAAAGTTCACCGGTTGTGTTGAAATTGATTCCGTTTGAACCGGATGTTAATGAAGTTCATTGTCATTGACAATATCGATTACTAATATCTAATTAACTATTTTCCATTTTTAACGTCATTTATATGCATTTTGGTCAACCACAACCCCACTTGATCTGCTAGTGGGCTGAATTTTTTGGGCCCATTATATCCATGATCGATGTCGGTGGTATGTCAGTACTATTTCGCAAAAAATAACTTAAATGCAACGCCATTTACATAGTCTGACATTGACCCATTCGATACACTAGTGAGCTGAAATGATTAAGCCCACAGTTAGAAAAGGCAATGTTGCTACACCTCCGTTATTCTATCGGTCATATCGACATGCATGCAACGTCGCATGTATGACGGAATGCACAAAAACCGTACTGACTATATATATATATATATGTGGAGCCCACCTTATACATTACTTTAAATATTCAACTTTCCCTCGAATTCCAACAGTCCTCCTGCCAATCCTCTTAAAGGTATGGTTTCTACATTTGGTTATTTTACTTTTGTTTTAAATTTACAATTGAAATTGTTAAGTAAATGGTGTGTGAATGTGTTATTCACTTCATGTAAGATGTGTTTATGGATTAGGGTTCACCGATAAGTTTCTGGGGTGTAAGAATGTTGGGTAGGTTGTTCGCTACTATTGTTACAATTCCTATTATATCCATGAATACGACGTCGGCTCTCTTTGGTTCCTACTTCAGTTTGAGCGACTAGTGTGCGACATAGCATGTTCATAATTTCAATTGTTTATCTCCTATAAGACATCACACATTTGTCGGTTAACCATTCGGTGTTACCGAAGCTTATACAACATTGGCTACTTACAATTTTTGCAGATGACCAAGCATATATATCACATACATATAGGTTAACCACTCGGTTAAACCAAACTTGTGCAAATTCGCTTTGACATAGATATTAATTTATTAATAGATTACGTCAATTGAAGTGTAACGGATCATTAAAATATGAATTTTAGGAATCATGTCTAGCAATGTTGGTTCTCACCCAACCCCATTATGGTGATCAATTTAATTTTTGTATTTAAATTGTGTTTCCTAACTAGCTTGTATTAGCAATATTAATTCAAATTTAATTTATACATATTTACATGATTTACATATCTGTAGCTATTCAGACGATGAACGTCTGTGACCTACATTTGATAACATCGTTCCTCATTTCATCCATTCCCTGACTCAGAAGAACTTCAGGGAGGTTCCCATCCTAGTAAGTAATCTCTGTCATGCATTAATTTTATTTTCAAAAAAAAATCTATACTCTACTTTCATATTAACTGACACATGATTTTTTGTTTACAATTTAGTATATCCCTAGCCAGATAGTAGAGCTCCTGCCGCCGTTGAATTTGCCTGTTGTGCTCAGGTGCAATGGAAACATGCATTACTCGGGGAACAGGATGTTGAAGAGTCTAACGCCGAAGGGTTGGGAGCAATTTCTGATTGTTGGAGGACTCAGCAAAGGGGACACGCTCTACTTCGAACTGGGCAATCGTACCAGCCAAGTAGTTTTTAATGTCCAACTTCTTCCATATTGATGTATCGTAGTTTGGAACAAGATTATTATTATTTATGTGTTTCGATATTTAATATTTAATATATAATTTTTGTGTCAGCTGTGTTATTTCAATGTTATTCAACCCTTATTATTTAACCTAGTATATGCACAAATTCTGAATAAAAGTATCTGTAACAAAAAGGGGGGATTTTTGGAAAATAAGTCTTGAAATAGCAAATTTGTAATTGACATATTTGTTTTTAAGTAATTTTCCACTGTTGACCGGCTGCTTGGTGGGTCGAAATTGTTAGGCCCACCAAAGCATGTGACGTCGCTCGGTAGTCGACAGCATGTTTCCTGATCCGACTTTGGTGAGACATCGCGTGAGTCGAGGCGGGCAAATTAATGGTTCACAACGACGTCATTTCAGAATGATTATAAATAGGGGAACCCTGAAAATCAGTTGAACTATCCATTCAAATTTCCCGCAAATTCCAACAGTTTCCAGCTTCCTCCTCAACTTCTCTACTCATGAAAAAGGTTTGCTCTTCCCCATCTCCTAACACCCAAATTTTCTAATTCTTACTTTACAGTGTTAGATCTTTGTTCTGTGTATGTGTTTTGATTTTTTGGCTATCTAGTTTTGTCTCTGATTTTTGTGAGTGTGAACTTTCCTTTAGTTGAAACTTAGGTACAATACTTTGGTTTGTCGCAAAATGGTTTTTTGTTTAATATCATGTTGATTATGCTAATTGTTTTCTGGTTATATGTTTTTCTTCCTGTAGCAACCTTTGATATAAGAGACATCACTAATCTTTCTGCCACAACTCTGTTTATGCAATTATTGTATAACTTCGCATCTTCTTATTTCCAGGGTGACCTTCAAATTGAATGGAATTTAATCGAAGTTGCATTATGACATTAATTTCTACAATTGTTTGGCATATGCAATTTCTCTTTTGTTTCGGTCTTATCTTCGGCTTAACCGGCATGTATGTGAAGTTATATATACATATCGGTCATCCCACTGGTTCAAGCCGACATACACTTGCGATGTCATTGCTGACATCGTACCTTGCACTTTTTAGGGTTGTTCGCACTAAACAATTTCCCTTTTTATGCAAGACTGATGGTTGGCCAACGATCGTCTAATCCACCCATTTTTCAGGTTTTTTACCAATGTACATATTTATTCACTAGCTAACAAATCTTCACACTTTATATATAACAACTTTTTTTGGTTTTTAAACAGTTCACCGCACAATGTTGCAACTCAAAATTTGTTAATTTGTTTGACATTGACTATCATATGATGGCTCTTGATAGCCTTCATTTCCACTGCACTCTCAAGCAGCTGAACTTTGGGGAAAACCCCACTTTGGTAAAGCTTTTGATTAAATAAATTTTATTTGTTGACAATTGTATATATATAAATGCATATTACAATTTTTTATATTTATCTCAGTAGATCTCGTGTGAGATTGTACCACTCTTGCCGACTGAGAAGACTCTCATAGTGCTGAGGTGCTACGAGACAGAGTGACATATGAAATACTCGGGGCAAGGTAAGATCAAGGCACTTTCTCTCTCCAAAGGGTTTTTGAGAATTCCTTAGTGAAAACAACCTACGCATGAGGGACACCTTGTTTTTCGAGGTGCTGCAAGTTGGGGGGGCAATCGTCTTCATGGTCATCATTGTACATGGTGATTGATTTTATCGTATTTTCACTCAAGTTGGAACCTAGACAACTTTTATTAGAATTTATGTAAAACTTGTATGGATATTTTCATGACTGTTGTTTTTCAAATTACTTAACTATCATATTTGAATATTATATACCCCCTCTGTCCCATAAGTAATTGCACAATTGCTTTTTGGAAGCCAAACTTTGCAAACTTTGACCGTTAATAAAAAAATAAATCTATATATAATAAAAATATCATGTGAAATATTGTTAGATTTATCTAAACATCTATTTTTAAATATCAATTTTTTATGCGGTATTATTATAGGTAACTAAAGATATTTACAGTCAAACGTGCTCATTGAAGACCGTGAAAAAGTAGTTATGCAATTACTTATGGGGACAGAGGGAGTTGTTCACTGTGTATATGTGCGATTTGATTTGTGCGTGATTTTATAAAACCATTAAATAATGCTACGATTTAAAACCATTGAACAAAGGGTGTGGACGTTTATGAAAGTTAATTCTGATTTTTATGGTGTTTGTAGCACAATGATTGCTAGCTACTGTAATACCGCATTGTCCTGTTACGTACATATCCCTAAATTAATCATGATGACGGGATATTGGGAGGAGAGAGACGCCAAAACAGGGAGAAGCGCACGGCAACCATCTTTTGTGTTCATTTTTTTTCTAACACCATCAAATTCTTTACTTTAACTTACCAGTGACTTTGGTACTCAATTGGACCAAATTTCGGTGCAAACGACGTTTAATGCAAAATTGGTACACGTGTGAATACAACAAGTGCAACGTTGCACATGCCTCGATAACATTAATTACTTTGATTTTTTAACCTTTTACTTCGGTTCACAAAATAACCGAAGTTAAAAAGAAATTATTTACCTTGGTTTTTTATAACTGGGGTAAATGATACCTTTTACTTTTGAAAAAAATAACCGAGGTAAAAGAACTTTTTACCTCAGTTATTTGGTGTTAACTAAAAAACCGAGGTAAAGGGGCGTAGTAATAGGTATGATCTCTTGTAGTTTTCGTGTCTTTAGTTGTGCCTATTACCCCAATCTCTATGCAATCTTACACTACGTACTTTTAATCCTTCTATGATTTTAATATTTTATCTTTGAGTGATGATAGGAAGAGTGAAAATTCATGGTGAAACTCATAGTGAATGATGTGGAAACTAGTAAATAACTAAATTACAAATCACATTCCTAAAGAGTTACAACTAATTATGGATACTTTTGTATTTTAAATTATGCCACATATGTCGCTATAAAATTTCACTCTCTTTATCACTCTTTATCTTTTATATGATTGTAAGTGGCACAACTTCATATTATAAGCAACAATCAAGTATTTTGTGAAAATAAGATATATATATATATATATATATATATATATATATATATAGCTCACAGTATGTTGTTGGCACAAGAGTTGTTACACAGATATAAGGTGGAAAAGATGAAGTCAAACTGTGTGGCTCAGGTGAATTTGAGCAAAGCTTTTGACAGTATCAACTGCGGGTTTCTACTAAAATCGTTGACTGAGCTAAAATTCCTAGGATAAATGATCAGGTGGATTAAAAACAGCACAATGAAGTCTGAACAATGACTATCACTGAATGAAAGGTTCAGTGAAACCTTTGAAGCAAGGAGAGGGGTAAAGCAGAGGGATCCCATGTCCCCCTTGCTCTTTGTTGTCTTTATGGAATGCTTAACAAGAATTTTTAATAGAGAGTACAAAATATGTAAGGTAGACTACCACTAGAGATGTAAGAAAATAGAGTACATACTCTATTTTTTGTAGATGATCTCTTGTTATTTTGTGGTGCCTACAGAAAAACAGTGGAGGGGAAAAGAAGTTGTCTAGACAAATTTATGGCAGTAACTGGTCTAGCCATAATGAGAAGAAATCAAAGGTCTACTTTACAAAGATGGAAGAGGAGAAGAAATTTTTACTAGCATCGGTGTTGAGAGTGGTGAAGGGAGACCTGCCTATGAAATATTTAGGACTACCATTATCTACATTAAAGTGGGGGAAAAGATGATTTTGAAATATTTGTTGATATAATCAGATATAGGATAAGGGGGTGGTCCCATGACCACCAGGCCGGTCGTCACGCGCTGCACGTGAACCTCGCACGCCACCACCGGTGCATGGTCCCACGCGCGACCTTCATCTTCCCAATCTGAAGCATTGAACGCGACCAAGGCAGTCGTAGATACTGGAGAAGGACTAAAACCTGCAAAAAACTTGTGGTATGAAAATTTAGAGAGAAAATGGTTTTGCAGTAAAAAAAATGGAGCTACTTCTTGCAGCCCCAATATTACTCAGTGCAGCCCCAAATCATCATGAATGGACTAAATTATCCTTATTTATTTTCTTGTTTCTCCCAGCCCCCTCAATTCACAAAAATTACTAACCTTCCCCAATTTACCTTATTGACCGATCTCCTCTTTCAGTCGCAGCGTTCTTGAGCCCCTTTCACCGCCCGCCACCACCTCAGTTCAATCCATTTTTAACGCAACTGTAAAACTTCTATCTTTGTCAAATATTTTGTTATTTTTATCTCTGTCATTTCTTGACTTGCTATTGCGTTTTGGGGTTCATAATCTTCGGTATGTGGGAAAATCTGTAAAAATTATGTTGTGCCTATCAGATGTTTGATAGAATTCCGCAGTGAGATAGTAAACTTATATAGAATTCAAAGTGGAAAACATTAGATTCAAGGGTAATGGGACAGCATAATTTGTGAATTCTTGCGCTAGGCATGAGTGGTTTTGTCTTAACTCTTGATTTTGTACTGTGTTGTTAACTTGTGAGTTGTGAAGCAGTTCAGTGAAGTTGTGGAATGAATCAAGTTTGATTTTTTTTGCTTTTTTGATGTCAGCATGCATTGGAGAGGTTGAGGTCAGGGTCAGTTTTGCGATCTTTCACGAAGTTATTGATATTAAAAAGCTCATAGTTGATTCTACTTATTGGCAGACTAGCTCAGTTCTGCAGTTGCTCTCTATATTTTGACCATACCAAGCCGGAAAAAATCGAATGCTGGGTCCACCAAAGGCACTACTTCTGCACCTAGTTTTTCTGTTGTTGCACAACATAGGTACCGCATGTCCTCAATCTGTTGCTTGAAGATTTTAGTTTTGTTTAGCGTATTTTGAATATGTTTTGTGTTATGGGATCTTTCTTTGACTTTGCTATATGTTTGCATTTAGCTCTTATGAAGGGGAAGATCTCGCTCGTCTCTTTGAACTGATCCGTAGGTGAGAGATTATTTTTAATGTATTCTTTGGCCTTTGCCCCCTCTTCCAGCCTTTGATCATGCACTTCTCGTTATGAATACCATACTCATCCCATCATGGATTGTTGGTTTATTGATTTTTACAGAAGTTTAATAAAAATTGATGGTGGGTTATAGGAAAATAGAATCTGCTAGAGATGTGGATACCGTTTTACCTGAAAAAGTAAGGCGTAAGGTATGATCGTTTGCTCTGATTACCTTCCCATGTTACTGGAACCCAACATTTCTTTTATGGTTTCATGTTTGTTATTGTGGTCCTCAACAATTTTCTATAGGGGTGAATGAAGTTACACGCTTGCTTGAATGAATGCCCCATGTTTATTCAGGGAAGTGCTCTCCTTGTGAGGTTGGAAGACACACCAGTGAAATGCCTTCAGTACGCCTTTAGGTACAATTTTTAACGTTTATTGCTAGTATACAAAAAAGTCCTTTTTCTTAGATGATTTGTGGCTATGCCTTTGATTATCAGTCTGCTGATTATTGAGCATTGAAAGTTTTTGAAACTGATGTGAGACATCTGAATGAATTCTTAAGCGTATTTAGAACTTCTTGTTTGAGTATAGATTACATTGACAATAGCTATTACATGCTTACTCTGATAGACTATTCTCTTAGCATCAGATTGCAATCCACGTTTTCTGTCAAACCATTTGCCGAGCTTGGCCAATTCGAGGGGGATACCCGTCCTGTTTGTCAAAGATAATAAAGGGGGATCTCTTTGATTAGGTGAACTGGTCAACCTGAAAACTGCCATTGCCATTGGTATCAAGGTATCAAAAAGCATATGATATATCTCCACTCCATAGTGGTGTTGCTATATCTTTATTTCAGCATTTCTGTACTTTTCCTCCCATGTAGGTTGGAAGAAATGACATCTATGATCTTTTCCAAAAGGTCCTCGAGAAGGAAACTCGGGTCACTTCAGATGACTAAATCATTTGATCTGTCTTCCTGAACTGAATCAAACTGTTAGCATGACTGAACTATTTAGCTTGTATAGTTCTTATGGCTTCTCTGGAGTTAGAAACCTCCATCGACTTTTGAAGTATCGATTTTGTTTTGGTTGAATTGCGATTTTTTCAACTGGAGTCAGTTTTGGAAAATTACCTAGCATTTTACAGATGATCTCATGCAACTGTACTATATCACATTATGATCTATGCAGCCTGAAGTAAAGGCTTGTTTTCATGTGCAAAAAAAATATAAGTTGCAAATTTCTTGAAAATGGAAATTTACAGTTAGTACGTAACACAATCATTACACAAACAAAACTGAAAGGAAAAGCAAGACTTATGCATAACATTTATTTGTTCTAGGCCTTCGTAGTTTATTATGCATAGAGCTGTTACATTTCAGTAGTAAAAAATTAACCCATATATTATTTTCATTTTAATATTAAAATAAAAATATAATATAATATACCTTAACGAATTAATTTTTTTAATGTTATCACTTATCACATATTGATATGTGCTAAAATAAGTCATTTCTAAAGGTTAATTAACAAAATTTAAATAAAGCCGTACAAGAAAAATTGCAAATAACTGTAACGAGGTGAGGTGAGCAAACATCTGGATAGGCATCATCCCATCTGCCTTTTGCACTTTGTACCTTTGACGAATGTTGTAAATTTGTTTCCGTGTTATCTTGCAGTCATCCCCATCTAGTTGGAGGGCGCGCTCAATCTGTTGTGGCTTTACATGAGTATCAGTCATTTCTTCAATTTTTTTCTCCCTATACTGCTCACTGCATTAATTTCTAGATGTCCCTCTTCGTAAAGAATCATTGCATGATTGGTGTGACGACCATCGTTGATGATAATGACCCACTCACCATTC